>JAEQBH010006210.1:0-245038 GCA_016808115.1 Tetrastigma voinierianum
TCTGATGGGAAACTTTCAGTGTGAGCTTCTTTTCTGTGACAATTATTCATTGAAATTTCATTAATCTATGTAGTCTGTTGATCTTTTAGTATATTCTATGAATAATCTTCAGATTGGTTGCTGAGAAAAGCATATGAATATCATATTAGTATATGAACATCTTCATGAATCACAGCTCTTGTTTCATAAATTCAAATTCAACCTGAAGATCCTTTTTTTTGTTGTGAGCTTCTTTTCTGTGACAATTATTCGTCAGAAAATTCATTAATCTATGTAGTCTGTTGATCTTTTAGTATATTGGATGAATAATCTTCAGGTGGTTTGCTGAGAAAAACATATGAATATCATATAAGTATATGAACACGTCTTCACAAATCACAACTCTTGTTTCATAAATGCAAATTCAACCTGAAGATCCTTTTTTTGTTGTTGCGTAGGCATTTTGAAGGGGTGGAGGCGAGATTTCTTCGCGCATCATTCAGTGCCTTTGTTGATGTTCTAACCCTTGCCACAAAAACAGTTGAGGAATTTGGGAAAGGAATGGAATTGTGACACCATTCAATGATTTGTTTCTTCAATTGATGTGAAATTTTCTTGATTTGGTTGTAAAATGACTTGCCCATATGTTTTGGGATGGTTTTGGTTATTTTTACCATATAAACTCAATTCTGGAAATGGATCTTGTTTAGATTGTGTGGAATGTTTTAGTCCAATTGCTGTTTGGCTTTTGGGAAAATGCGAGGGGATAAAAAAAACATTTGAGTGAATCATGTATGTAATGCACCGAGATTAAGGTACCTGTTGTGATTCGTACAACAATAATGATAAAATCGGAGTAAGAAAAACAAAAAAAACACATTTTATGTGGTTCGACAATGTGTCTACATCCATAAAAAGACAACTCAAACTTTCACTATCACTGAAATAGAGTTACATAAGAAGCGTATTTATAATAGTTCTTGATATAAACAAATTACAAAAATATCCTTATACCCTAAACAAACCGTACCATATCATATAGGGGCTTTGTCCCTACACCCCCAACCTAAAACTCAGTCAAAATGGAAATCCCTTACACCTTAAACATATTATACCATACCACAGGGCTTCGTCCCTATACTCTCAACCTAAAACTTAGTCAAAATGGAAATCCAGAATGGAGAAAATGCTCCAGAAAACAGAAAAATATGCTGCAAAGATTGCACTTTGTGGTGCCACCATTAAAATCTGAAGAACTTCATTTTAGATACCAAGGGTTTTCAAAATAACCAAACTATACTATCTACATCAAGTTCCCTGCCATTTTCTGACAGCTAAACACTTTAGGTATAACGTAGTAAATTATCCCTATTGGAATTCAAATCGGGACCCCTCTCCTCCTTATGCCCTGCGACAGTTCGCTGCCATTTAATACCAAAAAAAAAAAGAAAGAAGAAAAAGATTTCATATAACATAAACTGGTAAAATACAATGTGCATCACAGACAATATCAAGAAATGGAAGTCCCACAGTGACTCCTCCCTCTGGGCTTCCATGGTTTCTTTTCTATCTTTCTTTATTTTCTTTCTCAGTATTCATCCAAGTAAGTGTATAGCATCTCATCTTTCTTCGACTTCCGTCGGCTGAGCAATGCCTTGAGGAGCCGTTTACTCTTGCTGGGGAATTGCTCCATATCTTTGGAGTTGTCCCTTTCAGGCTGAAGCCGCATTGAAGCTGATTTTCTGGGCTCAGAAGGGTACTGATAAACACGAAAACATCGGTTCTGTCATTACATTGAATCAGCAAATTATGCCATAGCTCACCTCTCTACTCACCCGTCTTGCAGCAGCAGCGTTGGGAGTCATCGGTCTGCTCAAGTTTGGAGTGGTTGGCCTACTAGAGACGGACCCAGATCGTAGAAGAGGAAATCGATGAGGTGAAACACTCCGCTTCTCTGATTCATTATAAGTAATCGTCATTAGAACATAAATGAAATGAAACTCGAATAAGAAGCTGCAGAACTCTAATGGACAGACCTAGATCTTTTCTGGGTGTCGTGCCAGTGAAGGAAAAGGTTGATGGACGAGAAAGACGTGGAGATGGTGATGGTGAATTCCCTTTTCTGCATTGGTAATTCTTGAATTGTTCATCATTCTGGTTACAGAGAGATGATATACAAAAAAATATTAATATTTCATGGCTGTTACCTGAATGATGGTGATGGTGTGTCTCTAATTGTAGCACGAACGGCTTCAATGAATAGACAGATCATAAAAACTGATCAAATTACACCTGATCTTGCAGAAGAAACTATTCAAATTTGATGCAAAAAGAAGTATGGTACCATTCCTAAATCGATGCCATTCGTCTTCATCATCCAGATTGCGTCCCCAGTACTTTGATTTAATTCTGTCACCATTCATGGTTTCCCCAACTGAACATGAAAATTGGAAAGTTGTGAACATCTAAAACTTCTCCATGGAAAAAATGAAAGTAAAATTCAATACGATATTCAGTCAAAGGAGAGAATAAGAATCGAGAGGAGGGGTGTTTGCCTGGCAAGATGTATCGTTTATGGTACTTGGGTGTATCAATCACCAGTGACTGTTGGGAGACGCCCTCACGATCCATATACTCATGGCACGTCCGAAGTCTCTAAGATGACATATTATCAAGGGAACAAAGCATCAATATTAGTGTAAATAACAGATTATTTTCACGTAGAATGAAAGAATAGTATGGGAATACATGAAAGACTTGTAGGCTACCAGTTTATCAATATTGCCTAGTTTGGATCTCAAGTTCCATATCTTCATATCCCGATCAATGAGAATTGAAGATAATATGAGAGTACTTCTACCTTTCTGAAATTGAATTTTGTTTTTTTTCTACATAGAACTTTCTAGTTCTGATTCTCTGGTTTTGGTTCAAGAACTATATTGAGCTAATGATAATATCTTTGATTTCAAAAATCTTCAAATACAAGGAAAACAGGCAGGGCTTGAATGGTGTTTGGCCTAATTTTCGGTTTCCTATATGATATAATCAATGCTAAAACTTTCAAAAAGAACAGCTTCCAAAACTACAGCTTAAAGCTCCCTTTGGAACACGGAAAGTACTAGGGAAAGGAAAAAAATGTTAAGGAAAATGATTTTCTCATATTTGGTTCCACGTGGAAAATATAAAAGAAAATCAAATTTTCTCAAAATTTCACAACATATTTTTGAGTGCTGAGGTCTTATATAAATAGAGAAACAAATAAAACGAGTTAGAATAAAACATATAGAATTAATTTATTAAGTTTAAACTTATTTTTTATTTTCCTTCAAATTTTCATTCCTTCCACTTTTCCTCTCTATTTTCTGGGTTCTAAATGGAGCCTAAGTAACCAGTACAAGAGCAGAACTTTCAGGGGTCCGATACATATCATGATTCCAACTTTTTTCAAGATTACATCTTAAATTCAAGTAGATAAATTGATATTCAGAGTTATAAAGCATTCCCACAAGTTTTTTATTCTCATTTGGATCTCTTTCTACAGGGTTCTTAATCAATATCCTAAAACCTCTTCTGTTTGAAAAACGAAAAAGTGAAAGCACCTGTTCGATACAAGACACCCGAAGCTCTGTACCAGAAACTTCATCAACCTTTTCATCCAAGAGATCGTTCACCTTGTATGTCACAGAACCGAGATGGTCGACTGTATTGACAAGAGCTTTAATTGCATACTCTTTCAATGTCTCCATCACCCTGCATGAATCAAAACACAATTAGAACGATAAAAAATCATATTCCAATTGAAAAAAACCAGACAATGCTTAGAGCCTTAATACATCCTCTCTTTCTATCATCTTGTTCTTTCTACCCTATTTTTTGGCCATTCTTGGCCTTAAATCACTCATCTACATCTCTTTCTACCATTTTTCTTTTTCAATAAAGTGGTTATTCAACAAAAATCTAGATTTTTAATTTGTTTTTTCGCGTTTTCGCTGTCTTGTTGCGATGCTTTCTTGTGTGTGGGTGATTCAAACAACAAAGCGGATTCGATCAGGCTGAGACATCTAGTCAAATCATGGTCATCAATATGCTGCAAAACTGAAGTCATATGTATTCTAGTCATCATAGAATTATCAAATGTGTAGGCTTTAAACTGATTCATTATGCTATTAACCTAGATGTTGCATCATCCTCTAGAGTTTTTACCGAATTTGATTATGCGTTCCTATCAAATGTATTGTTACTTTGAATCAATAAAATTATTCTCCTTTCAAAAAAAAAAAAAAAAAAAAAAAAACAGCCAATGCTTAGTGAATCCAAGCAACTCACATCTGTTTTTGGTCATCATTGGTGTAGGATAGCTCAAAATACTCAGCAGCTGGCGTACAATAGCTGATCTCAGTTATTCAAATCCTGAGAACACAAATCCAACAAGATGAAAAGTATGGAAACCCGTGTCAGAAAACCTAGCTGCAGAGGCTTAAGATTCATGAAACCACAATAATAAATCCTGTGGGTGATGAAATTAAACCCATTACAGATACTATCATATACACAGCTTTCAATTCTGATGCAATCACAATTAGATGAACAGGGATGGATTCCAATAGGCTGAATCTGTTTGGAATCAAAATTTCAACTCAAGAGTGAATACAGAGACTATCTGAGAAGAGGGGCTCTGATGCATAGAAACCTCGTCATAAGTAGACGCTTCTCGAGGGAGGCCGGGGAGTGAAGATGAAGTTATGGTCTCCATGGAAGAGAAAATTTGAGCTTGGAAGGAGTTTTTCTTATCCTGCAACAAGAAACAACAATCACAATCACAATCAAACTCTGGATAAAATGTAAGCAAAAAAGAACCCTCAGAATTCAATCCTATCCACAATGCTGCTCAAAGCTCTGAAAAATTAACCTGGTTCCATCTTTGAACCCAAAAATCAAAAACCCATATCTCAATCTTGGAATTTTTGAAGTGAGGAGCTATATTTGATTCGATAGACAATAACTCCCAAGGAAACAAAAAAAAACCCAGAACAACCCACAGGGCTTTTCACAGAAAAATCAACAAAAAAAATTGACAAGAACAGGAAATAAAAAAGGAGATGGAGGAGAGAGGGTTTTACAAGTTGCAACAAACACAAAAGCATCATTCAATGTTCAAAAGCAGGTATTAACTTAAATATTAACAAAGATAATGAAGACAAGTGAGAAACAATCAATGGAGTAAGCTAAGCAAGTACTTTTTTCCTTTTTTATTTATTTATTTTCTCTATTTATTCTGAAACAATTCTATATCTCTGCAAATTGCAGAAACCACATTTTGTCTGAATCTTCCCCAACACACCCATGGCTTTAGAAAGAAAGAAAAAAAACCCACATGTAAACAGAGGATATCCCATTCAATCCTTAAGCCCATCGAAAGTTTTTTAGAACATTGAGACCATTTCAGTCCATTAAAAAATGGGTGTTTTTTTTCCCCCAAAACTGTCAAAAACAAAAAACGAAAAACGAAAACCCTTTTCAAGAAACCATTCCAAAAAAGAGAGAGTGCCTACCGTACTGATTCTCAGCTGAATTCCACTCTGATGCAAAAGCAAAACCCATTAGAAATTTGCCATAAAATGTGAAACCCAAGTGGGATATGGCAAGCCAAGGCCAAGAATGAGACCACAGCTCTCTCTCTCTCTTGGTCCCTTGAAAGAGACCAATGTTGGGGTTGGTATCAAATTTTGACTAAGCAGACAATAAAGCCTTAAGATAGATTATAGATATGAATGAATCCATGAGAGGGAGAGAGAGGAAGAAAAGGAGAAAAGAGTAGGGACAACATCAAGGTGGCCACGTTGGTATGTGAGTGAAATCCGGAGCATTTTCAGAGAAAGTGTGTTCCTTTTGGTACCAAAGACCTGTGATTTTTTAAGCCCCCAATCTTTTTATCATCACTATTACGATGTTTGTGGGGACAAGGTAGGGATGTAATCGAGTCTATGCAAAGCCAACTTGGAGCTCGACTCGATTAAAAAGCTTGAAGTTCGAATTTGACTAGAGCTCTATCGAGCCTTTTTAAATGTTCGAAACTCGATTTATAAAATAGTCAAGCTCAATTAAACTCGTGAGCAGCTCGAATTAAGTATCGTGGTATTAGAACTCGACTCAACAAGCTACTCGAATTACTCGAGCTCGAGGTCGACTCGTTTAATTTCGTGTTGAATATGAGTATTCTACGAGTCAAACTCGAGTAGCTCACAAGTAACTCATGAATAGCTTGACTCGTTTACACCCCTAGGACAAGATACACGAATGACCTTGATGTTTGGTCATATCTGTAGCTTAAATATGCCTTTAGTGTTAATAAAATAAACATATTAGTATATAAGCGTCTAACGTCGTTGACGTATCACCTATACGTGGCATAATTTGCTAACATAAAAGCCCACAAAGACGTGTCACCTACATGTGGCATAATTATGAACTCCCATTTGTAGGTGACACATTAGCGGTGTTAAACAGCCGTTTGTCCATCTGTCACTCTATTGATGATAAAAGCATATTTATGTTATGGAACAAATGATATGGACAATATTGGATCAAAAAAAAAGTATAAAAGATTAAAATTAGACATGTAATTCGACATAAAGATATTTATTATTACGCTATCCGTGTTTGCGGAATCCAAGCTACTCTTGTTATTAATATTTTTAATATCTATCTAATTAATGGATATCACTGATTCCACCAAACTTCATGGACGCCCAATGTGTGGGTGACACATCAGAGTCATTAAACGCTCGTTTACCTATCTATCACTCTGTTGACGATAGAAACATATTTGAATTACGAAATAAATGTTATGGGTAATATTGGACCCAAAAAAGTATTAGAATCAAGTTGAATATATAGTCAAACATTAGGGGCATTTTATGTTACTCATCCCGATATTTGTGGGGCTAAACTCTACTCTTAATATTATTACTACTTTAATACCTATCACTCATTCCACCAAACTTTATGGATGCCCATGTGTAGGTGACACGTAAGCGTCATTAGACGCTCGTTTACCTATTTATCACTCCGTTGCCGGTAAAAACATATTTGAATTATGAAATAAATGTTAGGGGACCCAAAAAAATGATAAGAATCAGGTGAATATATGATCGAAGCATTAAGAGCGTTCACAGTAACTTATCCGATGTTGTGGGGCTAAACTCTACTCTCGATATTATTACTACTTTAATATCTATCTAGTTAATGGATATCACTTATCCCATCAAACTTTATGGACGCTCATGTGTAGGTGACACGTCAGCGTCATTAGACCTTCATTCACACATTGTCTGACTAGTTGGCATTAAAGCATGTTGAATCATGAAATAAATGTTAGGGGACCCAAAGAAATGATAAGAATCAAATTGAATATATGATCAAACATTAGGGGCATTTACGTAACTTATCCCGATATTTGTGGGGGCTAAACTCTACTCTTGGTATTATCACTACTCTAATATGTATTTAGTTAATGGATATGACTGATCCCACCAAACTCCATGGCCCTTTTTTATTTGGTTCAGTATCTGTCTCCCTCATCTCATCATCTTTCTTGCCTCCCTTTGACCATTAAAGCCTTTGTGGGGGCTTCGTGGGTGGATTTTGGATAAACAAATATTATTTATATTACCATTTGGAATGATCTTTTATTGGATTTTTAAAATGACAGTAGCTTTTATTCAATTAGATAATCTGTGGTGCATTCCACATGAATTTTTAAAATATATTTGATAGTATTCTTATCTTAAATTGTACTTGTAATTGTTTCTCAATTCAATAATTTCGATAAAAATATATGGAGAAATACCAAGAAAACCAAAATATTTAACCATAAAATGGGTTCTAATAATGAGTAAGTATAATGTTATAAAAACGATTAGAAGACGATTTACAGTAATCTTCAAAACTAATATTTGTAACATTTTTAAGAAAATTCAACCACTAAGTTCTTGAGCCTATAATCTTGTCGTTTAACTAGTTAGACAATGTCAATGATTAGATCTGTTTTTATGGGCGATGATATACCGAGATAATTTTCAAATATCCTTTATTAATATCTTAATAGAACAAAAGTCGTTGATCCTCTTATTGCAATAATATACCGATATTTTGGAATCATCTTTAATTTCTAAGTTTAAAAAATCATTATTTTTGACAACTAAATTACCATATTTAAGAGTCATATATCCAGCAATAATTATGGAGACATTCCTAAGTTTTTATAGGCATTATATTTTTAATGGGTTCTTGGAATTATTAGATAATTAATATTCTTTTTATTTTTATTTTTAAATGTATGGATATATAACTT
Organism: Tetrastigma voinierianum; assembly: GCA_016808115.1. Classification (NCBI taxonomy): domain Eukaryota; kingdom Viridiplantae; phylum Streptophyta; class Magnoliopsida; order Vitales; family Vitaceae; genus Tetrastigma; species Tetrastigma voinierianum. Next base: position 8,333 of record JAEQBH010006210.1, read on the forward strand.
ATTGTTGGGTGATTAGCTTGAATTTTATAGAGTTGAAAAAAAAAATTTTGTTTTAAAAAGAAAGAAATGTCTGAGAGAGTCATCCTCAAATGGTTGGAGACCATCATTGAAAGAGAGAAGGCAGGCCCACGCGCGTGATACTCCGAACCTGCTTCCCTTTCCTCCACGCGCCACTTCAACGTCCGAAAAAGAAATTTTGAAAATTCACAAGGACTTTATTAAAATGACATGGTTAAAAAAATGTTTTACAAATTAAGAATATTTATACTTTATTAAAATATATTTTAATTACAATACCAAATTGAATATTTAAGAAAATTCTTTTTTTTTTTTTACTTTTATTCACTTTGTATATGAGTTTAGAACCTTAAATTATAATATGCTGTTGTTAAAAAAATTCAAGTATGAAACCTTCCACTTTTCATCTCAGGCTTTAAGGGGAGAAAGAAAAAGGAAAATTTCATTATACAAGACATAATATCAAATTTCATTAAATGTTTAACAAAACGATATTAATTTATACATAATTTATAGATGATTGCTCGAGAGATAACATACACAAATATATTTGATGTTTAGTTCACATCTCTGGTGATCCTAAAAACTTTTTTGGTCCAAATTATAGTGTGTTTGTTTATCAGCCAAATATCGTTCTTGTGGTGACAGGCTTGTCAATAGCGCGTCAGCGGCGTTAGATGTCGTTCTGCATTTTATTCTTTTGATAGTATGAGCAGTATTTAAGTTATCGAGACAGGCATATTTCCTTCCGTATGCGTCGAAAGTCCGTTGATGAGAAGAGAGTGGGAAAACTGAGCACGAGTCACATAGTGATGAATATAAACGTAACAGAAATTATTGGAGAGTTATATATTTGTGTATTGATAAGACCATTCACTATTTCTTGAAGCTCGATCTCTCCCTCGGATGAAACATATAGCCAAGAGAAACCATGAATCAGAATAAAAGAATTTGCCCCACCCATGAGTAAATATCTCGTAGTAGCTTTATTAGATCGTACATATTTCTTGGTATATCCAGATAATAAGTGGGAGCATAAATTGGAATATTATATAGCTGCAAAGATAGTTATTAAATCGTATAAATAATATTAGGGTCAAAAAAAGTTTATGGACGAAATTAGATATATGACCGAACATGGGGGGGACCTCCAAAACAAAAGTCTATACATAACAAATTGAAGACGTGAGCTTAGAGACAACTCATGGTTTGGTCGTGGACAAAGCAGGGGGGTGGGGGGGAACCTCCAAAACAAAAGTCTTTCGCTCCCAACCAATCATAGTTTGCCACGTGTATATAACTACCCTACTCATCATCTCCACCAAGTCCCCAATGGACCCCTCCCCTTCCCACCCTACACGTGGCCCCACCGCCCACCCCAACACCATTTCCTTTTTCAGAAGCAATCTTCTGCCTTTTTTTGGAATCTGAGTTTGAAACCTGTCCTTTGGTTTTTTCCCCATCCTTACATTCAGTGCCGTGATTGGTGTGCGTGGGTCCAAGAGTTTTGGTTTATTTGGGCTTCCCCTATACCAAAGCCCATCAGGCCCAACTTGCCGTGATTGGTGGCTGCGTGGGGCCTACTGAAATTTGGAAATTTTGGTTTATTTGGGCTTCCCCGATACCAAACCCCATCAGGCCCAACTTGTTATCTACTATATTTTGTTTTTTCAAATTCAAATTGAAAAGTCTAGAATAACTATTTTTGTACTTTTACCAAGATCTTTTAATATTATTAGATTTTTTTTTTTAGCCAATAACTTTTAGCATGTACTAAACTACCTTTCTTGAAACTCGAACTTCAGCCTTCTTTAATGTCCAATGCATTTTTAACGATAAACCTTTCTAACGTATTTTTAGGCTTTGTGGACTACTACTATTAGAAGTTAGAACAACAAAGAATAGACTGACAAACTGACCCACCAAATATGTGGGTCAGATGGAGTCGAAATAAAAATAGTAACCATTCCTAAAATAGTCGGCCCATTTGGCATTTGTAAGCTCTTTGGTCAAACTTTTATGTTTCTTTATGGACCTTCTATGGTCCATTGAACCCATTAAATAAAAAGAAGGCCCATCTTCAATGAATAACAACAAATCACGAGAGGTTTTTTTTTAAAATATTTAGTTAAGTTATGAGAGGCATGATAAATCTAGCTCACATGTTGTAATATATCTGAGTTTATGAGGATAAAAACCATATCAAAATTTATAAAGGAAATGTACGTAATGAAAGTAAAAATGTTTTTTTTACATATTTTCACTTTGCGTATCGCGTTAATAGTATTGTTTTTTAAAAGGATCTAGGAATTCGAGCCACTGTTCTCCATCACTACTTTACCATTTGAGCCTGGCCTCAATAGCTTTCATGTACTAGATATGTCTAAATACCATAGGAAAAGTGTATTGACTGAGTATTAGCTTTAAGTCTTCTATGATCACCCAAACATTGAATCTTTTGTGTAATATCGGATAAATTAAGAAAATCGCATCAAAGGCGGCTAAAGCCTTGAAAATTAATGCATAACAATAACCAAAAAAGAAAACCCTAACAACAATAATTAAGATAATGGGATGTAAATTCATTGGGTTGGGTTATAAGTAATAAATTCAATAATTAATATGTATTTACTCCACAACCCACGTACTTACCCTTTTTTTGTAACCTCCTATCTTCCCATCCATATTCCATACACATCATCTCTTATCATTTGTGTACACATTTCACCATTTTCTTAATCAAAATTTTGCACTATTTTAAAACAATTAATGGCAAATGCATTACAGTCCCACTTTTTTTATTGGAAATTGTAAAACAATTAATGGGATATTTATTTATTGAATTACATCAAAAAAAGGAAAAGAAAGGAAAAAAAAAAAAGGGATTTGTAACTCCCCCCGTTGTGCACGAACTCCAATTAATCCATCTCCTTCCCGATTTATATTCTCTCTTTTTCTCTCCATTTTTTTTCTATCCCCCCATTCCCGCCATGAACATGAACAAGAGCAACGACCAGGTAGTACCCAAGGTGGAGTTTCCCCATGAAGATCTTCATTGGCTATACTCTCAACAACACTTTAATGGGTAAGAAAAATAAAATTTTATAAATATCTTTTTGTTAAATTTATTTTTATTTATTTTTCATTGTTGCTTTTGTTTTGCAGGGAGCAAAATGGATTGGTGTATCCAATGGAGAAAGTGTTTGAGTATGACCCAAGCTTGTTTTCTTACCAAACAAACAACAATCTTCCCAACTTCATAGACTTTAGAGAGTTGGAGGATCATTTTCTGTTGGAGGATCATTTTCTGTTGATGGATCAGAATCTTCTGTCGGTCCATGATTATTATCCAGATAGTTTTGACCATTTTCTTGAAGTTGGAACTGAAGAACACTTGGCACAGCTCGACCCCTCTGGAAATGACTATGATGATAGTGTGAAGATTGGAAGCGGATTCAGCGATCTCCAGAGTGTTATACATGGCGGTTTTTCAGGTTCTTGGAAGCATGAAGATGGGAGAAAGCAGAGCTCAAGGTCGAAGATGGCAGCATTGGAGATGGAGGATATAAAGAAGCATTTCAATGTCCCCATAACCAGAGCTGCTAAGGAGCTGAATGTGGGATTGACAGTATTAAAGAAGAGATGCAGAGAGCTGAATATCTGGGTGGCCTCATGGGAAGATCAAAGCTTGAAATCTCTCATTTCCAATGCCAGGTATATATATATGTGCCAGACAAAAAACAATCCCAAAGTGCATAATTAACAAATGTTTGATTTTTTTTTTTTTTTTTTTTTAGGAACTGGGTTTTACAGAGGAGATAAGTGTTAGGAGGAGCATCAAAGGATGGGTGGAGTGCAGCCAGAAATGGAGACTGACAAGAAAGCAAAGAAAATTAGGCAGGCATGTTTCAAGGCCAGTACAAGAAAAGATCTCTTCTGCAGACCCCTTTTTCATAGATTTCTTATCCAGTACTCTGTTTTCTCCTTAGGATCGAAATTCTTCCCACCACAGAATGTATTCATATGATGATGAATATGTTGTATCAATGAAAGGAATTGGACTTCTTTTTGCTATAGTTTCCAGTTTTTTTCTTCTGTTTTTTTGACAACTAAACATTTAGTTACATTGTAATACACTCTCCCCCGCTTAGACTACACCTGGGAACCCCTCTCCTTCCTATGACCTGCCTCCTCCTCTCTTTATGTCTGCCTTTTTGAAGCGTTGAATGCTCCACAAGAGTACCTAGGCCTGGCAAATTGGACCCTTTTACCTTTAGTGAATCGAATTTTGGCTATAAAAAGATAAAGGGGAGATGGAGAAAATGAGTGTTTTTTTTGGCGTTGAGACACCCTATGGCTCCTAGGGATTGGAGACGGAGCTTGGTTGCGAGCTACGATGAGATATTGCAAAGACTACGATAACCCATCTACAACCCTAATTTTCTTTCTTTCTACCACATCCACATGAACAATGAATTAGTGTTTGTTTTTCTGCCACATGACATGAGTGATGCCTATAATTTCCTGTGTTATTTGAATTGGGGAAAAAAGGAATAAAGATATACTAAGAAATTTATTTATTTTTATATACAGTATTTAGAAAAATTTATGGATAAAGTCAAACATCTTTCTTGCACCAAATATGGTGTTATAGTATTGCAGATCTAATGGACTTCATCTTCCTCGTTTTTTCTGGCTTTTGTGATCTCCATGGAACTACTTGTTTGAAGCTTTCACAGACGCTTGACTGCAGAAAAAATGCAGAATAAGATTAGAAAGTGAATTATCAGAAAACGTTGATCTTCAAATTTTAAGAATCAAACAGTTTCTAGGTCAAGAAAAGTGGAGAATTGAGTGTTTTTTTGGTACTTACCCAGAGACGAGACCCGTTTGAGGAAAAGGTCAAGAAACTGCTTTTTCTGGCCATCCTTGTAATCTTCACCTTTGTCTCCTTCTCAACGCCGCCTCTTGCGGCAGCGCCAGCGCCTGCCATCATAACTCTCCCTTCTCCTTGGAGGTCTTCACCTGGAAGAACATAACCTGGCTCTCTCCTTCCAATCCACATCGTTCTTTCCTCCTCTCAATTCAAAGGAGACCCAGTCTCCCACGTATGGCCCCTTCAAAACAGTAGTCGGAGAACAAACGTCGATAATTCTCACCCTCGCCGACGACATCTTCGGCGGCAGATCCAGACACCGGGAAATCCTAGCTTTCTCTCCTGATCTTCTCCAGGCGGCGCTGGGCTTCCCCGGCACCTCCTCCCACTCGAACGGCACTGAAACAGCCGCCTGCAGCGGCGGCGTCAACGTTCCGGGAGGATCGTTATTCTTCACTGGAAGCGAGTAAATTGGGAGCTTGGGAGATGAAATTGGGAGAAATTGATCCGAACCCATTTCCTGATCTTTCATTCTCTGAACTGGGTTTCGATTATTTATAGAAATTAATTACGGATTATGGGTGGGGGGTATGGAGGACTGTTGAGAGGCTCCTCGCGCTTCTTCTTCTCTGTTTTTTCCACATGAACGAAATTGGGTTTAGTAAGTGTACGTTCGAAATTCATGCATGAATACAGGGTGGGGAAACTACCCGAAATACCCTCTCAAACTACCATTTGGATTGAGTAGTCAGGTGATAGTAGGGACCATCAACGGTCATGTATTTATTGGGTTTGGTCAAGGGCATCTTGGTCAATTTTCAGTGCACTAGTGAGATATTATGATCATCATGATGACCAAATTTTAGGAAAATATTTCATTTTCCAAATCTAAAATTCTCGCTTGTGTCTTTGTCTAAATAATATTAACAATAGAAAGGTTTTGAATCTAATCCCAAATTAAAATAAGCTTGAGTATATTCTCATAAGCGAGCTTATTTGAGTCTAGTGGTTTATTGTAAGGAAACAAACTCGTATCATTTGAAATTTGCTTAGTTGGCAGTTAAGATGAATCATAAATGATATTGTCTTTTCATATTTCATTGTGATAGAGTATTGATATTTGGCGTGTATAGGAAGGAAGAGATCTGGGAGTTCGGTCACGATAAAAATGTCCCAGTCGTATGATAGGGATTCTTGCGTTTTAAAAGCGGCAGTAAGAAGGGGAGGGATCACAGATTCGAGGTCAGGAATAGTTTCCGTTGTTATAAATAAAGTGTTAAACTGTCGTTAAAAAAAAAAAAGAAAGATGAATGATGATTCCCATTATATAAAAAATAAAAATAATAAATTATCAAATAAAGTAAAATTTGCAAGAAGTGTTTGACACATTTTTGTCCAAACCTTAAAAATGGTAGAGAGAGAGAGAGAGAGAGAGACCCCATGGAAATTTACGTACCAGTACCACCTAGAAAGAGGAAGGGGAAGATGAAGATGATAAGAGTTGTTCAGCATCCACATTCCACAGGCCAGACAATAAATGGGGGGGTTAAAGCACAACACAACCACCCAAAAAAATCCAATTGAAATAATGTTGATAAAAGAGGGAACAGAAGCAGATGGGTCTCCCATTCAAACCGACTGAGACATACCATTCTCCCCCAAACAAACCCATGTTCTTCCTCCCTTCCTCCACCTCACCATCTCATCCTCTTCCTAAACCCTTTTCTTTTCTTCTCATAGTCCTGTTTTTGCAAACTATTCTTCACAACAGTTTTTTAAAACACAGATAACAACAGCGAGAACACTTTTCTTATTCTTTGAATTTTGTGTTTTTTGTGTCATTCAAAACAAATACATATTGGAAACCAAACATGTTTTATTCGTTCTCCTAATTTTTTGAGAACAGAAAACAGTTTTCAAATACGGTAAACAAGCATGCCCTTAATTACCTTCCCATATGCATGTTTTTCTGCTACAAAAAAACAGTGAAAGCCATCTGTGTACTGTCATTCGTCATGGGGTCCCCTCTTTTGGTCCATGCTCATCCCCCATCATCATCAACCAGCTGCGACGACAAATCAAAGTCGGCTCAGGAAATAGAAAGTAATCAAAGTAAACTGTTGAGAATTGATAGTAATGGAGAAAAAAAAAAGTGAAACTTTTTTAACGTTTGTTGCTTCCAACTTTTGTGAGTGAACCAGTGAGGAAGGTCTAAACTCTTTTGATTCCATAACCAACATGGCCATGAGTTCAGAACTAAGCTCTTTTTCTACACTAGGAAACAAGCATGGTGTTGGTGTTGAGAGATAGTGATGGTGATGGCGTGTATGCTTTTATCATGGCAGCTTGTAGTGTCAGCGTCAGCAGAAAGGAGAGAGTGTAGCAGCTGCAAAATTATCACACTGTAGTTTGTGTTTTAGGGATGCAATATGAATCAAATTTTAATTTTTCGAGAAATTGATGAAATTCTTGGTGTGAAAAATGATATAGTGAAATTATTAAAAGAGTAAAATGTCACGTGGGATAAAGATTAATACTTGTAAGAAAGATATTATGTTAAAGTAGAAATATGATAAGATGAATTGCAAATAGAAAAAAGGTGAAGGACTAAAATGAAAAGGTGAAAAATTGAGGGCCAAATGAGTTAAAGCCAAACATGGCCTTGTTAGAAAGGGAAAATTTCCCATTTTGTTGGCTTTGGCTAGGGCTACGGTTTTGAGATGAGAAGCCTTCTTTGGTGATTCCTCTTCATTTGCTTTGAAGATCTAGTCTTGTTCAAGTAAGAAAGTGAAGAAAAGGAAGCTAGTTGAAGGTTTTAAGAAAAACAAAGTATGAAAATCTCTCATTTGAAGTATGGAATATTTGCTAGGAAATTAACCTAACTCATAACTGTCTATGTACGTGGTCGTAGACAAGAGAGGTTATCAGATCTTAGTTTACTATAATTAGATATTGCATCAAGGAATATGCCGAAGTGCCTTATTATGTTGTGTTATACAGTTCGTTATTTAGTCACATATAAATGAAACGTTTATATGATAAAATCACGAGATAATGTGATAGATTGAAATAATTATACGAAATTACAGATGACTCGATACGTTATGTAAATTGTACCTACGGGTACACGTACCAAGATTTTTGTTTGCATTCTGGGAGATATCCCAGAAAGTGCGATATATGTATTGTTGAATAAATTATCACGTAATTGAGAACCATTCTTATGGTCATATATGATATCTGTTTTCCATTAAGTTATATCTTGCTTGGTGTTTATTCATGTAGATGCGAAAAGGGACATCAGGGCATTCCGCATTTGTCGGGGCCAACCGCAGCGTTAAGAGTCGATTATATGTAGGTTTCACAGTTATTTTTGTAATATGAATGTAATATTTTTGGAGATAGTGCAACTTGTGTAGAATCTGGTAAATGGGATTCGAGAGATATGTGTGCCGAGCGTTTAAGCAGTATTTCTGGTGGTAGTATAAGTTATATCCTTTGGAAGTCGTAGTTTAAGTTATGTCGTATGGTTGAATTTATATTTCGGTAATGGAATTGCGATGTGGAAAATTTGGTAAAAAGTGCCGATCCGTGTGGCGTCGTGGTCGCTGGGCGAGATGGAGGCGTGCAGGGGTTAAGGTTCGTATATATAAGGAAACTGCTTCAATCTTATGTCGAGGCGTGTTCTTGAGGGCGTCACGCGACAAAAAAGCAAAACTGGAGCTGATTGGTGGAAAGCCGTGTGCGCGCCAATCACATGGGTGAATCGAAAATGATTCGAGTTGTTCCCTTCCCTCCTCTGTTTTTCCTTGACATTTGTTAAGAAAAAGCAGAAGGAACATGGAAGTTTTGAAAAGATGAGACGGGGGACAATCAGTACACTCAATATTCTCTGTTCCATTTGACCCAATATGTAGACTAGGTAGAAAAATCTTAGGACCAGAACCTATTAATAGTCATTCAAAGCAGTTCAATCAATAACGAAAACAATATCGATCCTCCTGTGGTAGCTCTTAAAAATTGGGGTAGATGGCTTGACACATAACCAAATTCGGTGGCTATTAGCGATGTTTAAACTTGAATCGATGATTCGGCCAAATGAGATTATCGATTCACGGTTTAGGGCCCAACAGATTATCAAACTAGATTAAACCGGGATCGAAAGGTCACGAGATCACTTAGGTCTTACTATGGGTTAGGTCAGGTTTTAGGCCTGTTTAGTTAAGAAAATTTTAAGCCTGTCAAAGTCGAGAATATGAAAATTTTGATGTATTCTAATCTTTAGTTTCATTTTTAGAAAATACGTTTCGTGCTGAATTTGATTGAAAAGCCAAGAATAAGAAAATCCCAGTTTTGTAAGCGAATTTTTTGAAAATGAAGTTATAAAATGTTGAAAAATAAAATCCTTGTTTCGATTTAATTAGAAAGCGAAACTTTTCAACAAATCGATTTCACGATTAAATATATAAAATGTTGAAAATAATTGAATTCATTTAACTTTGTTTTCAAATTTTGTTTTATTACAATTAAATGTAAACGTGTTTTCCTTGTTTCGAAAAGTTTGAATAGAAAACGAGAAAATTTTACTATGGGACACCACCCCTTTGTTTCTTGGAAATCTGAAGAAATTCCATGAGTTCCACATCAAACAACTTGGATATTAAGACATAGTTTAAATTTGAGTATGATTGAGCTAATTGCAAGCATCATAGATAAATAGTGAATTATGAAAGTCGTTCGAGCGTATTTGGTTACTTTTGTTTTGAAAACTTTGTTTTTACCAACCACGCAAGGAGAGCAAGGAGAATATGTTGGTTAAAAACACTAAATTTAGTGGACGAAGCAGGTTTTAGATAACAAAAATAGTGTTACCACATGTTTGAAAATTATGCCGAAGCAGGAACCGAACAAGACAGACCACTTACCTTTCGTGATTTCAGCAGATCTGGCTGGAAGAGAACATCAACATTTACTTAAAGCACAATCAGTTGAAAGATATAACATGCTTTCCTGCATCAAGATATTCGATTCCTGCAAAAGAACACAGATAGTTTTGAGTACAAAATGGCATAAAATTGAATTTCACCATGGAAAGAGCTGGAACCGCTCCTCAGTTGCTTCTGCTATTGCCCTCTGTATCGTGCGATTCCTGGAAAATAGACACATATTTGTAATCACCTGATTCTGAGAGAATCAGGTTTCCTACTGTTTGCATCAATCAGTGAATGTTATTACTTCAGCTACATGTTTGTGTCTGAAACCAAAACCAAAAGAATTAATGCTTCGTGAGAATATAGAAAAACCGATGAACTCCCATAGCTAGGAAGAACACATCTGATAGTCCATGCATCTTTTTTTGTCAAGAATCAAGCAAACCATTTAGTTGCAGAGAAAAATTAGAACAGGATGATAGAATCCCAAATGTTAAAAATATCTTCGAAAATAGAAAATCCATCAAAAACATTCAGAAGAGATTGTCAGCAGTCACGTATAAAGCAAAACATGAAGCAAACGGCCAAAGGCATTTCTATTTCATAAAAAGAACAAATGGGTAATTCCCTATACACCTTCAACTATGAATTTAAGACAAAAAAAAAGGGCAAAGAAAACAAAAAAGAACAATAGAAAATCACAATATGATTTCAGACCTTATTGAGCCTTTATCTTGATCTTAAAGTTTCAAACTTCTACCTCCTTAAATGAATCATCCCTTCACATGCTAGGGTTCCCTCAAGATCTCCAATAATTCGAGCTATTCGAACTTCAAGACCTCTTTGAACTTCCCTAAAGAGAGTTCTAATGTTATCAGAAAACCGTTTCATGTCAAAAGTAGCAGACCCGTCCAGCTCTTCAGCAACACCAACGAATCCAGAAGCAATCTTGGATTGCATTTCCATCAATTTCTGCCCTGTTGAAACCATGTATCTCTGCAGTTGAAATGTCTCCTCGAGAAAGTGTTCAAGTGCTTTAGTTTCCTCCCTTGCTCTTGAACTACTGGATTCTCCTCGGCTTGTATCTACATCATTTTCATGCTGAAAATAGATATAGAAACAATAATCAAATCACAACATCCCTGATTTTTCAACCACCAAAAGATGGACCAACAAGTCTTGTCAGATAGCCAAATTAGGAGAAATGTTAACTTTCAATATCATCACTTTCAAACCTTGTTGAAATAAGAAACCGGTGTCTTTTTTATATCATTTGAAGTTCCATTGATGTGGTCTGAATGTGTTAAGGAAAATAAAGAAATTGAAACTTCAAAACGGTCAAAAGTTCATCTAACGTCTAAATTTCTGCTAGAATTTTAAGGAGCATACCATTCGTTTGCAAAGATCATCTATCTTCTCTTGGAGAGACTGGCACCTGCTAACTTGCTTATTCAGTAAAAACATTAACAAAAGAAACCCCTTTATTCCCAACTGCCCTCTGTCATCACTTTCCCTATCTCCACCACTTTCTTGCTTTCCCGTCAACCTCTCAAGCATGACAAGTTGCTGTTTCAGCCTCTTGATCTTTGGAAACTCCAAACAGATCCATCTTCCATGGAGTATTGTTTTTCTTACTCGAGGACTGGCCCACTGATGCTAACTTTTCAACAATATCAACCTGCTTTGGGCTGCTTGCATGTTGTTCTTGAATTGGGCTTGGGCACAGGGGTGCAACCTTCTCTTCTTCGAACTCTTTTTCTGGAGATTGGACTGTCAAAATTGTTTCTCTAGACCGGTTTACAAATGGACTATCCTCTTCTTTCACATCCTCCACCTCTTCAGAAATTTCCACTGTGCTCGTCTTTGTTTCCTGCTCTTCCTCCCCCAATTTTCTCTTCATGATCTTAACTTTGGACCAAACAGCATCATGGGATAAATGAGGATCAGGTGGAGATGAATTGAAGTTAGTCTTTGGGAAAATTAAGGGATTTAAATGCAAGGTCAACTGCTCATTCAAGGAAGTTAATTCTTCTTCTCGGCTCATTAACAAGGCTTCAAGTTTCCACATTCTTTTGTCGGAGCTGTGACATATCCTGGTTCAGCCCCTCAACATGCGACTGCAACTCTTTGATTCTAACATGCTCATCAAGCGCCAACGGAAAGCTTCTAACTTCTCGTCTTTGAGTCTCATTTGTTCTGCAAAGGCGTCTATTTCTAGGTGATGCCTCTGCTCAATGAAAGTTACATACTTTTCTGCTTCTGAGCGAACCCAACCTTCCAACTGCTTAACATCAGTTGCTATCACTTCATGACGGTAAACAAAAATAAGGAGATCGATTAGCATAAGCTCACTGTTATAATTTTAAACATTTGGACAAGACCGAATAAAAAGAGAGCTAAACCAAGAAAACACCAATTCTACTTGAAGGGGAAATAACTAAATTTGATCTTACCTAGTTCTTCATTTTCTTCTGAAGGGTATTGACAAGAAATCCAGAGAGAGGTTTTTCTGACTCATCTACAAACTCAGGTTGTACATACTCGAGGGGAAAGAGAAAGATCAGACTGTATGATCTGGTCCTTCCAATATGGGATGATGCAGTTGCATTTTGATATGTGCCTTTTGCACCATAAATTTGGTTAGACAAAAAGCTTTTCAGTGAATGCCTCTCATGTCTAGACTCGGAAGCTGCCCGCCACCTTTCTGTCTCTAGCTCAGCTTGCTTCCTCTTTGCCTTCGATAATTTAATCTCTTTTAAAAGCATCTGCTTTTCTGATGTATCCAATTTGGATTTCCTCAGCAAAGCAGACAAAATTTTGTCTTTCTGTTCAGAGTCTTTTCGCATCTTTACAATCTCCATGGATAGCTTTTGAACCATCAAGACCGACTCCTCCTTTTGCTCCATCGCTGAATCAAGCTCTTGTTTTCCTGCTCCTACTTGCCTCAAGGCCCGACCCATCTCTGCTTCGAGCTGCCTCTGGTTTGACACAAGCTCAAGAAAGGCAGTTTTGTGCTTCCAAAGCTCGGAAGAATGCTCTTGAGCTGCATGCTTTGCAGCTACTCTCAATTCCTCTGCAGCATCTTCAGCCTTCTTTAGCTGTTCTTCTAGCTCTTTCCTCTTTTGTGCTTCTTCTGCCAATTCCTTATCCTTAGACTGAATCATAAGCTCTAACTCCTTTATTTTTTCACTCAATTCCAAGAGAGCTCCATCCTTCTTTGTCTGAAGAACCCTGAATTCGTTGAAAAGAGCTCCAATTTGTTGCCGAAGCCTCTTCCTTTCGCTGAACCAAGTCTGTTCTTGTGCAGCATAGATGCTCACAACTTTCTCGTTGGCTTTCGCATCTTCACGTCTCATTTTCTTCAACTCTTCAACTTCTTTCTCCGCAATCTCGAGCCTGTGGTGAAGCTCAGACTTCCCCACACTGTTTCCTTCTCTTTGAACATTCCATACCAGCAATCCCAAGAGTTGAGCAGTTCCTTGAAGCATTCTATCCCGTATCTTGGACCATTTCTCGTCATCCTCGTCAGGACCCTGAAATCAACCTGAGGGCGGAATGCACAAAAATGCCTAAAGTAGATCGGATAAACATTATTACTTTTGTCTTCAGAGATCAAATGCGAGCTTAATGAGACCTCCTTCTCATCCATTGTTCAAGAATTTGCTTCTTCTCCTTCTGAAAATGTCAAGTCAAAGAGGAAATCAATAGTTAGAATCCACTCAAAATCGTAAAGCCCCAATTTCGCTTTCACAGAGCCTAAAAACAGTTCAGACGAATCAAACCGGAAAAAGAACTCCAATGTAAATCACAGAAAATGTAAAAAGGAAGAAAAACAAGAAAACACAATGCACTTTAAATGTATGCAGAAAGCACTACACAATCAACATCGACTCAAAACCCGAAACAACCCAACAACTTACAGTAAACAAAGGTTAAGTCTTCTTCAACTCAAAACCAGAGGCCACAGCCCAGAAAGAGTGTTCCAGTACCAAATTCAAGGTAAAGCACACACAAAACTGCAGAAAATTTGTTTTATCTGCCCGTTATAGGAAATCATCAGGAGATAAACGCCTGAGAATGCCAAAATCATGCGTAATTTACACGTGTGAAACTGCACAATCGGTTGAAAAAGGCTTGTACTTTAACAGAATGGAAGAGGAATCCTGGAAATTTATTCCTGGATTTCAGTGAAAACCATGACCTATTTCAACCCACTCAGTCCCCTTTTCCCTTCTTTCCTTCTCACCTCTGATCATAACTGCTGGGAAGCAATAGCACTAGATTCCTGCTAGTTTGTCACCATTACTAAATAACAAAATATGAGGGAGAAAAAGGGGTAGTATAAGATTAAAAAAAGAAACATGTCTCTATCAAACATAGAGGATATTGTAGTGTTCCAAGAGTGGCTTTCCTGTACAGAAATACTTATTAAAGAGAAAACATAAAGTTTAGATGAAAGTACTTTTCATCTATGATAAAAGTGTTTTCACGCTGTTTCCTATAATTGGGGAACCATCTGAAAGTGATTCTCTTCGGTATTGATTACACCTCTCACCCACCTCTAATAATTCAGTCATTTTCTAGGGTTTGGTAACCTAACATCAACCACAAGCTGAAATAAGCAAACAAAAAAGCCAAACAAATAAATAAATAAATAAATAAAGGGAGGAAAAAAAATCTAACATGAACCACAAGCTGCAAGCTGAAAAAGAAAAAAATCCAGTGAGAAGCCACTTGAAAAGCTCAATAAATTCAGAATGGACCACAATATCATTGTCTGTTGGGAGCATGGAAACCGCTTTCAATCCCAGGCTCATTCAAACATATATATTCACAAAATCTCAATTCAGTTAATAATACCCTAAAACCCCACCAAACCCACTAATCAATGGCCTCCAAAAACCACCAGAAAACCAACCATCTCTCCAAAACCGAATGTTTACCAAAAACCCATGATCCAGAAAATTGACCCTTTTCACCAAAGATACAGAAAAAAAAAAAAAAAAACCCAAATCATAGAAACATTGAAACAGATATACCTGTGAGAAGAATTTCCTTGGGGAAATGATGGAAACAAGTATTACAGAGCATCACTGTCAATGGATCATCATCATCATCATCAAATCCATCATGATCATCATAATCATGGGGGCCACCTAACGAACCAGGACCTCATGGGTTCAGTGAGAGCCTGGCCTCTCCACAAGTTGCTACCTTGGCTGAGACCTGTAAAGCAGGAAACTTGTCGAACAAAAACTGTACATAATTTCTATTAAATGTTATCATTTTCCAACAGAGTATATGATAAAAAATAAAAAAAGGTAGACCCATTGATCCTAATCTCCAGTCGGCAGTCACGACCCACATGCCATTTTTAATTGTTTTTTCGGCTATGATCCGTCCTTGGAATCTGGGTTTCTTTCCACCGATGCTGAATTCAATTCATTTCATAGTAGCTGAACTTTTTCTTCCTTGTTTATCTTTTTTTTTCCCTTTTCTTTTTGGAATATTGATGAAAGTGAGGATGAAAAAGAAAGAGCAGAAAAGCATGGAAAAGAAAAGAGAAGCAGTGTGTGAGTGTCACAGTCAAACTGTGAGGATTGAGGATTGGGGGTAACAGCCCATGTTCTCAGCTGTGTGATTTGAATTAATGATTAGAGGTTTGTTGACAATCTCTACGGGAAAATAGTGATTTTTGCTTTCTTACCCATCATGAATATGAAGGAAAATTCTGACCATGGGTTTGTTTCAGTCTCAGCCTGATAAGAAATCATTCTCATGACAACATGAAGATCATCGTCCCAGTGGTTGGTAGCCCATGAAGCTGTGTAATTCATTTACTGTTTGTATCATTTTTATTAATCATTACACTCACTCTAATGTATGATTAAATATTTCAAGGTTCCTTGAAATCTAGTCTAAGTGGTAAAAGGATGAGAGGTTTAACAGGACATCTCAAGTTCCAATCCAATAATAGAAAGTTGTAATCGTAGTATTAAAATGAGGTAATCCAAATTGATTATAAATAAAAAACATATATATTTATTTCTTATAAATTTTTTTTTGTAAATTATCTCCATTATGATTCAAACTCGAAACCTTATCCTCTTATATCTTTACCTTTTTCAAACTTTGACGAATCTTTACCACATGCGTAGGTAAAATGGGTCGATAAGAATAATTTTAATACGAAAAATATATATTTGATGTAAATCGATTTTTTTGTTTTATAATCGCATCATTAATCTGAATTGAAACATATTAAATGCAAAATGCAATTATGAGACCTTAAAGTTTAAGGCTAGTTAAATGTTTCAATGATCCTAAAATGACTTAATTTGATAATTATTATGAAACAAACTTAGACCAGATAACACAAATATCAACAAGAAGAAAGAAAAGTATGGAGTTAAAATTTTATATTGAGAATCAAACATGAAATATTAGGCATGCCAAACTCAAAAATCGTACCTTAAAGCATTTCATGGAGACTAGCCTAACTCCTAAGTACAGAGCCCAGCTATGAGCAATTATTTTTTATTCCCACATTTAGGTATCAAAGGCATGAGAATAGCCTTTTCTTAAGTATTTACAAGTTATCTTTGTTCCAAATCCATGTCTCAATTATTTAGATTCTAACTCACCCAACTATTAATTTCAATATCTTTAGTTTTCAATTCATTTCAATTGTAGTATTTATAGAGAGATTGGAAATGTCATAACCATCCATGTGTTTTTGTTGAGGAATGAGAATAATGGGTGAAGTCATTGGTACGGTATGATATGGTATATAGTGTAGGGAGTATTTACATCAAACAGTTTATATGCTCGTGAGTTCGGCTCAGTGATCTGCATAAAAATGACACTAAGTCTGTCATCCAGTGAGAATCTGCTGTCTGATCGGGGAGGAGTCATGTGAGCGGTAAAACTTATCGCATCTTGCCAGATTCGTTCACTAGGCTGAGCAGGTATTAATTAGGTTGTAAAATCATCGCGATCGAAGCCAAGACTCTTTGAAGAACTCATAACTCGAATATGCTTAAATTATATTAAAAATTCATTTGGATTTTAACATTAAATTCTATATACTCAACTTATTTTAAAGGCTATATACTATAATCCATTTATATTATAAATTTCAATTTTAATTATTTTCATGAATTTTTAATGGAAATGTGTATTTTAAATTTTACACTTCAAATTATACAATATAAATTTATTTAAAAACTTATTTTATAATAATCCCATAGATTAACTAATATTATATATGTGAGTCTCAATATTGATAAAATGTTAACAATTTGTAGAATTTACATATAATACTAAGCCTACTAATTTAATATCATAAATATCAAAGTGTATAAAGAATAGTATATGTACCGAACTATAATGGAAATACTTTATATTTTGAATTTTCGTAATTTAAAATTGTAAAGATCTTGTCCTTCAATCATCTACTCAATTTTTAAAATTAATCATTGCATAAAAATAATTATTATAAAACAAATTTATTTACAATTATAAAATATAATGTCCATATTGTTATTGACATACATAACACATGGGTTTGAGACAAGAAAAAAAATAAAAAAATAATAACTTTTATTCGAATATAAGAATATGAGATCATTTATATTTATCTAAACAAACCATTATGATTAAAAATTAGATCAATCCACATTAACATCAGATTTCTACTAAATATATCTTAAATTACTTTAAATTTGCCTTTATTTAATTTAAAAATTAAAGCTCTCCCTTTAACCAAAAATAAAAATTAAAACTATTCTATTTATTATATCTTTTTATATTATTTTCAATCTATTATATCTTATAGAGTCTTATTCAAAGATTATGTGCAATATTTTATTTAAAAGGGTTAATTTACAAAAGTGTCATAAATTTCTTCAAATAATTACAATGTATTTGGACTTTTAGGAATTAAGATTTGTATCAATAGTAAAAATTTATATTTATAATTTTTAACATATCAATTAATTCAAAATTTAGATATTATATTATATTAAAAAAAAAAACAGAACTTTTATCTCTTATTTCTTATATTGCAGTTATTATCAATAAAAATGTAGAACAAGCATGTGAGGAAAATAAATAAATGGGAGAGAAGTCAAAGAGAGGAACGGGAAGGGGACAGGGAAGGGAAGCTATTTGGACAGTCTGGATAGGAAGTTAGTTATTCATCCAGCAGTAATAAAATGTGGAGACACCATAGAGTTTTCCTTCTCGAATTTTTCAACAAGAGGTGACATCCCAACCTGCGCCTTATGCTCACGTTCACGTATTTCTTCCCCCGATTTCTCGAACCCTAAAATTTAAGTATCTAGATTCTGTATAATTCTGAGGGTTTTGATTTTATTAATCTATGGCTTAGCCGATGGTAGATACTCGATGGAGGAGATGTCACTTCCATCCCTATTCAGACAAGCTCAGGAAAGATTCATGTGGCGGCATCTAGATCAGGCGCGATCAAAATGCAGCCTCATCAAACTGAGTCGATCAGAAGTCCTTTTGACTTAAATTGATTATTTTTCCTGATTGGACTTTAGGAGGCTGTGAGGGAGGGATGTGGGGCGCTGGAGGGAGTGCGAGGGGATGGCGAGGCAGGCTGGGGCTGTTCTCAATAGTAGGACTAAGGATGATATTAACTTTGGAGTAATCCTCAATTATCTTCTGGTCATGGCGGTTTTGGTTTAATTTTATTGTTTTTTGATTGATGGGTTGGTAGAGATTTTTATGTAGATGATTGAGAAGAAGTGCGTCTTTTAATTTCTTACTTAGTTCATTTTATTCTTCAAATTCTTCACTTGGGATCATTGGATGAATCTTTGGTGATAGAAAATTTAATTGGATTTTAGTTTCCTTTCTCCTTCTTTATTTTATATGGTTTTCTTTATTGCTGAAAACTCGTAGATAGAAAGAAAACCTTGAGGTTTAACCATATTTTCCGTTGAATACTGCCTAAAAACAGGGACATTGTCTTTCTGATTTATCCAATTGAAAGCATTTGCTTTTCCCTGATATCTAATTTTGATTCCTCATAGACAAGAATTTGTTTTTCTGTTCAGAGTTTTCATTACAATCTCCATAGATATCTTTGGACCATCAAGACCAATCCTCCTTTTGCTCCAAGACTTGTTTTCCTGCTTCTACTTACCCATCTCTGCTTTGAGCTGCCTTTGGTTTGACACAAGCTCAAGAAAGATTGTTTTGTGCTTCCGAAGCTCCGAAGAATGCTCTTGAGATGCATGCTTTGCAGCTACTCTCAATTCCTCTGCAGCATTGTCAGCCTTCTTTAGCTGTCCTTCTAATTCTTTTCATTTTCATCTACTTCCTCCAATTCCTTATCCTTAGACTGTATCAAAAGCTCTAGCTCATGTATTTTCCCATTCAATTATGAGAGCTCAATCCTTAACCTGTCTGAAGAACTGTGAATCAATTAGAAAAAGCTCAATTTTCTGCCTAAATCATTCCACTGCATCATCTATTCTTTGCAACATAGATGCTCACAACTTCTCATTTGCTTCTCATCTTCACATCTCGACTCTTCAACTCCTTCGGCCTTTCTCCAGCAATGTAGGCCTGTGGAAGCTCAGACTTCCCCACATTATTTCCTTCTCCGTAGACATTCCATCCTAGTAATCCCAATACAGATTGATGGGCAGGCAAGGTATTTTTTTTTAATTATTTAGATGACCTTGAAGTTCTTGAAAGATTAAATTTTACAACATAATTTTTTTATTGATATTATTTTACAATAGAATTGATAGGGTAAATAACATTTGAACTTAAATGCAATTATATAAAATGTGGTAGTTTCAATTTTTAAGTCGGTTTGTTTTTTTTTTCCGAGATATGTATCTATCTATGATCAGGCTACGGCCTCACGATGCTTGCTGCAGGTGCCTTTGTATCTTGCTGGGTTATTTTAGGAGAAGATTCGCGGGATGACAGGATACGATTCTAAAAAGATTCCCAAGCAAAATTGAAGGTGATCTGCTGCTCCCTTCTTACTTATGTAGTTCAAATTAAACATAAACTGGTATTAGACCCTAGGATGTATGCTTTTATCTATATGTGCTGTTATCCTCCGATAATCTTTTTCTTACTATTTTCTCAATATTTCATTTTTATATTAACTAAATTATTAGCATGAATTTAGCCTTTCAGGAATTCATTTCATTTGTAGAATGGACCTTGTAGAGGAGTTAGAAACATCCACACAGGGAGTCAAATTCTTTTGCAGATAGAAGGCAAGGTATTTCATAAGCTTATTATCAAATAAATTCTAAGTATTAATTTTAATTTATTTTCCTCTATAGCATATAGCCTACATGAATTACCGTATAGATGGAAAAAAATAGCACAATTATTTAATGAATTAAGCATATAATGGAAGCTATAGGTTATGCCACGAATCTGTATTACTATACCTGCCTTTGGTTACTCGATTCAAGCGTCAAAGCTGCTGAAGTCAAAACCTTCTGAAATAATGGAAGGAAGCGGCGTAAAGCGTCAGCTAGACATCAGCTTTATCTACTCCTGTTGAGACTGGAAGGAAGATGCTTTCGGATGATGATGGAGGAAGAGGAAGGCAGAAGTCACATTCTCATTCCTTACTAATTTTATCCTTGTTAGTCATTTGATGTCGCTTTCTTATGGCGGATGATGTTTTCGTTTTGATGGAATAAAGCTTACTCTACATTGAAACTTCAAAATTCTTACGGAATTTATGAAGTAAATGTGATTGTTAGTGCCCTAATGAAATCAGGACATTCTTTTGTGCAGGCTTAGCTTACAATAGCCATCTCTTGCTTTTCTGTAAGGTTGGTCATATGAGAAAGCGGAGTCTATAGTTTCCCAATTCTCTCATTGTAGTTTCTTATGCATCTACCACTTCTTAGTACGCAATTTACATTTACAGGCTTTTGATCTATGGAAATGCCTCAAGAAAGAGGAAGAAATGCTTTTTCAGCTATCAAGGAAAACAATTACAGGTACCAATGCCTAACTAAGAGTTAGCAGTATTTAATACTTTATTTCTGTGGTTATAACATGGGTATCTAAATGCTTTGGATATCTCTTTTTATTTTTAAGTTGTATGTTTATTTTCCTTAACTATAATCACTGGAAAACATGTGTATGATACTTTCAAGTATGTATGTATATTGTTAGAGCAGTCGAGTAGTAATTTACAATTACAATGATCACAATATTGTAATGTTTCTGATAGGAAGATCTCCTTGGTTGGGTTTGCCTGTTATATATCAACCTTTGGTTTTAAAAAACAACAATGTTTCCTACTCCCCTGAGCTGTTAGGTTAGTTGCCCTACATGAATTAGGTCACGATTTTTCATTTACTTTTCAGGAAGGCGACAAGGAAGTATCCCAAGCTGTTCTTGATGAACGTGCCAAGAGAACTGAAGATTGGCACCGTGATGCTGCAGCTCGGGCACAATATACAAAGCCTGCACCACCCATTACATGCATGTTAAACTCAAGATGTTTTGAAGGAAGAGCTACAGTTTCTCAGGCACATGAGCACAAACACAACCAGTGATATTTACTTGGACCAGTAGCGTAGTGGTGGAAGACTATGGAAACAACCGAGAGAAGGCAGATGGCAGCTGGAGTCTTCAGCCTGCTCCTGGTATATATTCTTGTGTGGATTCTTTGTATAGGCTGTGTTAAAGGAGTTCATTTAGGATATCCTCATTAGCATGGGAATTTTTTTTTTTTTTTATCACCCTAGGCTCCCATTTGGGAGGAAAATAGAAAATTTGGAAGTAATGTAAATAAATTTAAACAATAATTACAATTATCTATTTGTTCAAACTCATTTTAATTGTTTCTCTCTATTATATAAAGAGTAAGAAATTTAAAAATATGTAAAACTTTGAAGAATTTAGATTGCATTTGATTTTCTTTTATATTTTCTATGATGAAACCAAATATGAGAAAATCATTTTCCTTAGTATTTTCGTTTCTTTCTATAGTACTTTCCGGGTTCCAAACAAAGTCCTAATGTTCATATGTACAATCTTAGTCATGCAAGGGAGGAGAGAGGTTATGCTGTCCTCATTCTTACTTGAAGTTCTGAAGTCAAGTATTTTTCTGAGTTTATTAGACTGCCAACTATGAGCATAGAGGAGCGCTGGACTTGAGGAGATGGAAATAATGAACAAATGGCAAGAGAGGAATGCAAGTTCATTGAAGAGCAAATTCCTCCTGTATTAAGGAGAGTAAGAACCGGGGCGAGTAGAAGAAGAATGATGAAGAAGATAGTGAAACTACCCAAGAAAGGCAAGAGCATGGGATGATTGGAAAAGATGTTTTTGTTGTGTCGTCAAGAAATTTGCAGGTAATAGAAACACCTCCTTGTGGCTAAAGACTTAAGAAGAGAAGGACAGACCTTCTATTTCTAGCATGTATAAATCAATCAATCATCCAAAACCTGGTAGTTCATGGCACATAAAGCATTTAAGTGTTTGGTTGATAGTCCTCCTGTTTATTCTTTTATTTTTCTAGGGAAGGAGTAGAGGGTTTTGCTGTTGCTTGGTGACTAGGTAGCTTGTTTTTAGAAGAATTCATAGAAAAACTTATCTTGACAGTAACCACTTACTTAAGATATGATCCCTCTCTTGAACGATTGTCTTAGGATGGATAAGCTTATGTAATTTTAGGATGCAGTAAAATTAGTATAGATAAAGGTAGGAAAGAAAAACAAGTATCAGTTCTTATTCAATAATGCGTAGAAAAGCTCTGAATTTAATGAATCAAGCTCTCTATGCTTTTTGGAGTTTTAGGCCAAACTACTGTATTTGAAAAAAATTATCCTAAAATTAGGGTTTGTTTGAATCTCCTCCCCTTTGATCCTCTCTGGTGTTGAAGACGATGCCATTGATGCCATTCCTGTTTTTACTCAGGTTTCTTCACCAATTCCATTCACCTCTCAATTACAACATTCTCTCATTTGCTTTTCTTTTCCATTATCTACTCAATTTCTTAACTATCTTGGTGGATTATTTATATCATTAAAATACCCTTTGTTTGTTTGTAGCTTTGGTTTTTTGTTTTGACATTTGATTTGTTCAAATGAAGAACAAAATGGTATTTACTTGTTTTTTTCTTATGCTTTAACTACATCTGGAAAGGTGGAAATAATAGTTTGATAGGTCTAGAGGAGTTCTGTACAAAATCACATTCAAAGGAACACAAATGTGAACTGTTTTTCTGGAATTTTTCTTTTGTATTAAAATACAGCAAAAATTGCTGATGACTCTGCATTTTTCGACATTTAAAAGCTAATGAAATTGAAATACTGAAAAAAGAAATTTATTTAATTCTAATTTGTTTAAAGTTGTTATTTATTTATTCTTTCCATTTGCTGCCATACATTTCTTTCCTACTTGCAATTTCTGATGCCAAATAAAGCCATACAAAAACTAAATAAATAAATAAAGAAATTAGGAGAGAATGTTGCATGGATGTAGTAGATTTATACTTTTTGTACAGGCAAGAAATGGGAGCAAAATCATGAGCAATGAATGCATATATCATTCCATGAAGAGATTTCAGGAGTTATTGTTTTATTTTATTTTTACTTATAAAATTTTCAGACATATTTTAGGATGTTACACCTAAATCAGCCTTTTTATTTATAAATTATTTTTAAATAACAGAAACTATTTTTAGAAAGATTCTAAACAGTTTCTTTCCAGTATGATGTCTTTTTCCAACTATAACTTCTTCTACTCATTATTTCATTTATAATTTCTGAAATTATTCTTCTTGCTGCATGAACCAAATTGTTGTAATCTTTCCTAATCAATGGCTTGCTAATAGAGAGACTATGGATAACAATAATCGATTCTAATAAAAATAATAGTAAAAAACCACTGGCACTCATATGGGTGTACCTTAACTATAGATTTTTACCTGTATTTGCATAAAGTTTTTAAAATAATTTATCTATTTTATTCTAACCTCCTTATTCATCTGAAACTTTGACAGAAGATTCATGACTAAATATTCTTAAATAACTGTGGGTGAGGGTATTGTTAATTGTGTATCTGTGCACCTTATCTAAAAAAAAAAGGTATATCGTTAATTTTAGGCGGAAATAAATTTGTTTGAAAAAAAAATTATTAAATTAGTTTAGACAGTGGATTCACAGTTGAGTTTATTTTTCTCACTGTTTCTGCCTCTCCACTCCGCTCATTGTTGAAGGCCGCGTGCTTGGATCTTGTCTGACGTATTTAGTTTTATATTTATTCTTATATTTTTAATCGGGTTTTTTTAAATCATCCAGTAAATTTATGGTCTTTTGACCAAAGTAGTTGTTTGTTTATGTGGTTGTGGTTGTGGTTTAGTGTTTTTGTTTTTTGATTTTTTTTTTTTTGTGTGGAATTTGGGTTCAGTGTTGTGGTTATAATCGATATTGTAATTTATGGTTGTGGTCCCGTGTATACAATTGGAATAGGAATAGGTATTGAATGGATTTTTAAAAAAATTTGGATGGGGTGTAAATGATTATTTATTGAGTAGTATTTTTTGTTGCCTTTTTTCTTTACTCTGATCGCTCGTGTAGTATAATTCCAGTATACTTTAGGAGGCACAGTTATGTGCATCTTAATATATCTTAATATTATTCGGTAAAAAAAAAAAACCACTTCTTTGAAAAATAGATTAAAACACAGTTTATGTACTTAAGCAATATAATCTTGTTCACCACCCCTTTAGTCATAGGATCGAACATTTGTCCTACTACAATTTAAGGATTTCCACATAAGGAAAAAACATGTCAAAAAGTACAAGTAAATCATCATATGATTATGATTAGATTATCAAACATTCCTAGTAAGCAAAATGGACTTCCTAGACTCCAAAAATCCTCTCGACAAAATAAAGGAAAAATCAATATTTGTATTCTTTTAACTAACAGCCTTCTATATGAAACCTTTTTATTTGAAATCACCAAATTATTAAAGAACTAGCTTCATGGCCCAGATTCTTTGCAAGTGAATCTCTCTCCATTTCGATAGCTTTTCTTTCTTACCATGTTATTAGTAATTTATATTTCAAACACTAATGTACCTTTACTTGACTTCCATAATAGCCATTTCCCTTCTTGGCATTTAGGCTCTTCATGAGTTGAGTGCATTTGGAATCCAAGCCTTTTCCGTTTTCCAAGCTAAGGCTACTCGGACTCAGCTCTCATGTGGGCAAGAAGGACGAGATCCACCCTAGAGCCACAAGCCTAAAACCCTAAAATATACTAAACCCAAAACCACAAGCCTAAAAACCCTGACCTTCAAACTACCTACAGCAGCTAAACTATACCCCACAAAACCTAGCTTACAGAAACAAGACCTAAGAGCCACACAAACCGCCTTTATCCCACTAGCACCAAAGCCCGAACCTTAATGGACAATTGAATAGGACAATATCTCTTAAGCGCTAATGGACAGCAGAAGATCGACCAGATTGATAGTCATTAATAGAGTCGAGAAAAATTAATATGATGTAGATATTGTATTAGAGCATTCCTGATCGGATAGTTAAACTTAAGTTTTCATATTAAGCCCATATTCAAAGAATGTATTTTAAGCTATATGAATAACAATCAAGATGTGAGACTCTTACTCACAACATCCATCTAATCTAATGTCTTTGCTTTCTTTGTTTTCTTTTTTAAAGGAAAGTTATCTGATAGATAGGTCAATTATATTTGCTCTAGAATTACAGAATTAAGGGGACAATTTCAAATGTCATATTTTTATTTTTTAGAGTGATTATTTCTTTGCGATAAAGTTGATGCTTGATAAGGATAATGACCTCTCATATTATTTAATTTATTTGTACTTAATTTTATGCAATCGATTATGTATCTTTATTGTCTTGTGATATATTATTATAATGGAAAATATTGAGGGGCTGGGAAACATATATCAAATATGGGGAAAAGTTGTTATTATACCTTTGGATGCTGTATTGATTTAGATGTTTGAACAATTGCTAATACCCAGTATATTAAAGAGACAACCATTGACAAACAGATATTGAAAATTATTCTAATTGTAAGTATCATACAAAAAGTGAAATCGATTAAACGCTTTTCAATATAAACTCTAGGATATAGTAGTATTATCTCTTGAATGTTGAACATAGTTAACACAACTAGCATTGAGAAAATTAGATTGTATATTGAAGTTATTAGATCGAGGCAACGCAAGAGTAGATCAATCTGCTTGGGTGGCGCCGTTTATTGGTGCAGCAATTATAATGTTACGGTGACTATAGTTTTGTGGGATAAATGGCGATCCGATCATAGAATCTTGGAGTATATGAAGATGATGAAGATTGACATGGAGGAAATTTATTGATGAATCTGATGAGATGTTGATGATGGATCTAATCACAGACTTGAATGTTCGGTGATGGACATGTATCATCATGCTGTGCTTTTAACTTTGGTTTGGAATGAACAAGGGATATGTCTTTATTAAATTCTTCTGTGATGGTATAATCAGATAAAACAGGATCTTGAGACATTAGATAGATCATCCTGTTCTGTTATCACTTACCGCAACACCTCGATTTAGACGTATTGAAACATAGGTTATGCTATTTAGTCGTGGGCTCCATGGGTGCAACATGATCCCAAATTATTTAGTGAAGAATTTGTAGTTAGTCGAGTTTTTATTCTAAATGCGATTGCAAGAATTTCTGAAGATTTACTCAATTCAAAGCACACTAAGGATTTATCATTGTTGCATCCTCAAAAAAATTATAGTTTAAGATATAAGAAGGTTGAGTATCAGTAATAGATGAAAGGTTCGTGTCATGGTTGTAGAATATATGTATTTATTTATCGAAAAACGATATAAAGGGCCACATGCTTGTGTCAATCCTTAGCCAGGCCGGAATGATCATCGAATTGGACTCAAATGTAGTTCTTTGTTCATATAAGGTAATAATTAAGATACGATTCATTGACTCGGTACGCTATTCAAGCAAATTATGATGGAAATGAGGATCATGAAATATCGCCACAAAAGGCGTTGAATGCGACATAAAGCATAGACAATTATTGTTGATTACTTTTCTCAGGTCATATACCACGGTTGCCCGTTTGTTCTTGAGTCGCCAAGCGACAAATCCTAGATGTATTGTGATTTGGAAAACATCATGACATTAATATTATGCAAACAGCGAGATATTAGCATATTACGAGTCATTCAAGCCATCTATTGAAGGTTCGAACATTATGCGTCAAGTGATGAGTATTGATAGTACGCACATTTGTATGGAAGTATAAAGGCATGTGATTATTACTTAAGGTATGCGGAAATAATCGATTGTTTCCATTGACATTTTCTATACATGGCGAGAATGTTGATAGTTGGGGATGATTCTTACAGCATATATCGAAATAGAGAAATGCTTTCAGCGGATGGGGATTTGTGTTATATACTGACAAACATCCAGATGTACTTGTGACAATGGTGATCCCATCTGAATTAGTTTGCACCATCTGCCTTTCAGGATTTGCATAAATCATCTTACAAGCAATTTTATGGCCAGTTCAAAGATAAAATCTTCCAGAAGAATTTAGTATCACAGGAAACGGCTTTGGCGGTCTGAGCGCCGATTGATAAAGCGTATGACTCTGATTAGGAGAATTAATTACGACGCGTGATGGTTGGAAGGCAATCATGCCGATTATAAACTTTCGCGATGAAGGTAGAAGATATTAGGATATTAGCCGAACAACATGTGATATTTACTGATGTTATTCTTAAGGCTGTAGCTTACCATTCAATGCATTAAATGCGGATGACCTTCTCCAGCATAACAATTACTTTGTTGCGAAGGAAATGGAGTGCTAATAGATTAGCATCTGATGAGCGGATTAATAGTATATTGATGCTCGATTTGAGTCATGTTAAGGGTGGTTCGATGGAAATTGTTCTTTATGATCGCGTGAGGTGGCGCTTTCGTATCAGTCGAGGCGATCGAGCGCATCGCCTCGAAACAGCGACCGAAAAATCGCCAGCGATATGGAAAGGCGTTGATATATGGATTTAAGTATAATGTATCATGATATAAATGTCGATGTATTGATTTTGATTATTTGTGCGAAATTTACTACTATGCGATCGTACTATAATGCACCTTGAATGACTTATTTCATTGATAATGATGAAGATGGTGACCTCTTTATGATGAATCCTACGATTATCTGCTGAGTGATAGAATGTATAAAGCGTTGGGCCAATCCACAAATCAACTGTTCGTAATGAAATGGAGCGTTAGGGGAGAAAACTACTATCACATATGGAGTTGTATTGCAAGCGATGAGTCGCGATCAGCAGTCTTGTAAGAATAAAAATCAAGTTCGATGATACTAATATGCAGATATACGAGATATGAATTCTTGCCAAAAAACTTTTGCTATATGAGATATATTTCATATATTATGAAATAGCATATACCTTCTTTGATAAAATGGAACATCCCGATCATATATCATCTATTTTAATTTATTATATTGTAATTAAGTACTTGCATTAATTATGTGTCTGATCTCGATATATTTTATATATATTTATCATCTTTCGGACATCAGAGTTATAGATATAGGCGTTAGGAGGAGCAGCGTCATTATCCTTTGAATTAATCTATGTTGAAGTATTACAAGACAAACACATGTATCGCATAATGAATCTGATGGATATATAATTTAATGCTTATCAAATAATATTTCTAGTTATGACATGTAATTATATATAATCAGTGCCATAAAGGAATTTTGTTTCAACCCGTTGCTTGTAGTTTAGAGTACTCTACCTAGATAAGCCGGATAGAAGCCAACCAAGTGCATATGTGGATGATGGATATCTTTGCATTTGTCCATGCGTGATCCGTAGCAGCAGGATTTTGTAAGTGTATCGCTTGACCCACATCATGATCGATTAGCCCGCCTTGCTTATCTCATCGAGAGATGGTAGCTCGAGAACCACCCCCATTTCATGTACTGTGGAAGGATGTCGCGTTCTGAGATGTGCTATCCGGCGCCGCGCCAGCCAGCCAGGACCCGATAGTCATTGGGACGGTGTGCTCGATGGCGGAGTTGTGCGAGGAGTTGCTCAAGTGTCACCACCCTCTGATACTCTTGAGGATCGCTATCTCGTCGATAGTTATGTGACGATTCTCAGCCCCGACCACGCACGATCTGAGATGGAGTCGTTTAAAATGAATCTGTATTCCATCTGCCAACTTATAAAGATCTTCTTATTTGAAGCAAGAAAATGCATCAATACATTTATGCTCCCACTCTTACAAGATTTGTACATACAAACTTATAATTTAGGAGGCATAGTTGGTAGTATCATAGATGGAGAATAATTATAAAATAGTCTAATTTTAAACAAACACTTATTAGAAATAAATTTTATTTGATCTATTATCAAATAAATTCAACTCACCATTAGTATTAAAACAATTACTTCTTGAATTATATGAATTTAGAAAAATGTATTAATGTAAATTCAAAATTTAATTATCAAATTTCTCTAAAGATTTTAGAAATATTGTATAGATATTTATCAATCACCTTTACAAATTAGAAAAATATTAAATAATCCATCATATCTTGCTCTTATGGCCTCATAAATGTGATAAATTATATCACTATTGATAAATTAATATTATATGAAATACTTATAATAGTACAGATTGAAAAATTATCTACAGCTTATTATATTTAATTACTCAAAATATATAATAAAATTTATATAAATTAATAAAACCAAAAATATGAAGAATGGTATCAAATATAAACTAACATAACCAAAATTGAAATTTAAGCACAATTCATTTATATGAATTATAAATTATTCTTTATCGTGGCTCTGTATCGATTAGAATTCATTTCGATTATTTGTGTTCTCCATGTTAGCAGCGTGCCCAGAAAATTTTGTACCCATAATTTCATTTTGATTGTGAATTTAACCAGTAACAACCTGACGTCTGCATTCTTTGATAATTATTTTGGCACAGTAATTTAATAATTTTTCAAACAAATTGGCCCCATTAAAACTTTGCATTTAGGGTCCATTGAACTTTGAAGTACATATTCCGCCTGTGAATGTAATGACCGTCCGTCATTATTCGGACTAAAGGAGTTTCGTAGGCACAAAATGTATCTCTTTGAGTTAAGAGGAATTTATCTTATATATATATAGGTATGATGACTTTCCATATTTGATATAGGATGATCAAAATAAACGATCCCTTTCGTGAACTTTACCGTATTTGATATGGGATAAGCGACAAACAATCCTTCACAATACCAAGCGTAGCTTTGGCCTCCTCGTTGTGTCTCAGGATTGTTGGTCGATAGATAACGTCAGCCTCTGATCGACAGGCCCATTTTCTACGTTGGCGTCGTATTAGTGATTTAAGTGAACTTTCCGGCGTAACCACAGGGCGAGATGAGCCTTTTTACAAATCTAATGTGGGATGTGACAACAAATAATTTCAAAGAGCAGATACGATAGACACTGGAAGCTTACATTGCAGTCATAAAATTTGGATATTCACAATTTGGAAACGACCATGGGGAAATAATACATTTTCTGCCAAGATATATATAAAGAAGAGAAGAGAGAAGGCTCTATGGCTCTTATGATATTCATAGACAGACAGCTCATGTATGAAACAAGCATCATCGCTGACATTACTCTAAATTATGAGTTTAATGATTATCATATTTTTGTTCATCCCTGATATTCCCATGCGCTCACCGCCATTTGCAAGCTTCTCATCATCAGATAGCTTTTGCTTGAATCATCAGAAGAAACAATAACAGCACCCACTCAAATATACAACTCCAGGATTCAATAATCAATGCATCTAGAGCCCCTGAATCCACAACCATACTCAGATAACACGGAACAAATCATAAATCCAACGTGCACACCAACCATGCTTTGGCCAAACTTGTGCCTTTTGTATTGGCTGCCATGTGTCGCCCAAATACCCACCGTTCTTCTGCATAGGGCCAGTTTGGCAACCATAAATAGTCGGATACATCATTTACCTTATTCTCCATTAGATGATCTCTGGTATCGCCGTTTACCTCGCCGGACAATCTATTCTTCTTCTTAGTATGGTGGCCCCAAAAGCGTGGCAAGGACGATCCTCTTCCCTCTGGTAGAACAATCCAGGCTCGAATTTCGTTTCAAATCCAAATTCAATTGCTCCGGCTCCACCGGAGGGGACAATAATTGCCGGAAAACGGGATTGAATTCTCCTTGAAACCGATGAGAGCTGAGATAATCGAAATCCTTCACCTGATCGTTCCGAATCATGCACTTGAACTCCTCTTTCACCCGATTGAGAAACCACATCGTCTCGGTTCTTTCCATCTTCTCATCGAAAATGCCGAAATACAGAAACGGATGGACCTCGTCCAGCAAGAACATGTAGGTCCATTCCTACTCCGGAAATTGTGTGGAGAACATCGAGTGCAACGCAGGAGCTTTCTCAGGCATTCCAAGAGCTAGGGCTTACCGGAATCTGGATCCACTGGATTCAACTCCGCCAGGAATCGTCGCCTCCTTGGAAATGCAGGCGTAAAAGATCAATTTCGGGTCCGAAATCATCGATAGCACCGCAATTTCACCCGAACAACCACGATTTATATATCAAAGAAGCATATAATTACAAGAAATTTCCAAGTTTTTCTTTTTAATTTTCTCCCAATTCTCGATTCCCCTCTTAGACTTTGGCGTGAAAATGGAACAGAACCTCCGTGAAAGTTGGAATCTCCGAGATTGGGAAAGAAGAGAGATGAGAATGGAATATCACCTCGGTCGGCTATTAACCACGGAAATGCCATTTTCTATACTGCCGACACGTGGGCCTCCCAATAATTCCCCTTCAGATTCTCCGTTCGCTAAAACGCCGTCGTTTCAAAAATTTCACTTAGTATGTATTTAGCCCATTATACCTAACTCATATGAAGCGTTCATCGTTTCAAAAAAAAGAATATAGAGAAGGAAAAAGTCCAGGTCCTAAGAAAGGAAAGGATTCGGGGTTCGATTTCGAATCCTAGGAAAGTGTTTAACTTTCAAAAAAAAAAAAAAAAAACAAGTGTTTGTAGTAAGTCTAATCTCATGGAAACTTGAACTTGATTCGCTGCATGTCCCTCTCAACCGCCAATAGTAGGCGAGTGGGTGATTACGAAGGGAGTATTATGTTAAAGTAAAGACTTAGACTTTGTTTACACGCATGCCTGCTCAGCCTCGTATTTGAATCCTAGAGGAAAGTGTTTAGCTGTCAAAAAAAAAAAACCAAGTGTTTGTAGTAAGTCTAATATCGTGACCGAACTTGATTATATCTTATGTCCCTCTCAACTCTCAACCATTGAACGAGGTCTCATTGACTATGAGAAAGTATTATGTTCTCATAAAGACTTAGGCTTGGATTACTGCATGCGCCTTTCGGCCTCAACTTCATTTCTAATCCTAGGAAAGTGTTAAACTGTCAAAAAAAAAAACCAAGTGTTTGTAGTAAGTCTAATATCATGGAAACTCGAACTTGATTATATCTTATGTCCCTCTCAACCCTCAACCATTGAACGAGGTCTCATTGACTACGAGAAAGTATTATGTTCTCATAAAGACTTAGACATAGTTCTACCTTATGCCCCGCTCAACCCTCAACACCATTTCGAATCCTAGGAAAGTGTTTAACTGTCAAAAAAAAAAAAAAAAAACTAAGTGTATATAGTAAGTCTAATCTCATGGAAACTTGAACTTGATTTGTTATATGTCCCTCTCAACCCTCAACCATTGAGCGGGGTCTCATTGACTACGAGAAAGTGTTATGTTCTCATAAAGACTTAGACTTGGTTCTACCTTATGCCCCGCTCAACCCTCAACCATCAAGCGAGACCTCATTGACTAAGTGAGAGCACATATGCTCTCAGCAAAACTGACTGTCACCCTATGTCCCGCTCAACCCTTAAACCACTAAGCGAGACCCCTTTGGCTACTAAGTGTAATTACACATCTATGAATCAAGATTATAATTAAATGAATCAAAAGGAGTTTGACAACGACTCAATCAACGGAAAAATAATGATAAAAGAACTTAAACCAGTGTAGGACATGGCCAAAAAGAAAAGCTTATATGGTGATGACCCTCTCTATAAGGCTACAAGAACAGAGACTGCTGCAACCTATTGGGGTGGGGGGTTGGTTTGGTGTTATTATTCCTTTTCGTTTGCTTATTTTCTTCTTCTGGGTTTCTTTTTTTTTTGACTGATTTCTTTCTGGGTTTGTTTCTAATTAACGTAGGGAGGATCCATGAATGCCCATTCGAAGACCTGCTCGTACTGAAGTGCAGCTTTATCCCATGTATAGTCCATCTCCATTCCTCTCTTCATCAACCCCTCCCATGAGGGCTGTTTTCCGTATAACATAGCAACCTCAGTGCCTGTTCATAGTCAGTCACCCATTGATGATAAGAATTTGGGAATGGAAGAAACCAAAAACAGAGGAAGGAAACCCAAAGATTTACCGCCAGCATGGTTTCTTTTGACAGGGGAGAAAACGTCCACCTGTTCCATGAAAACGGTGTGAGAGATCTTAAAAGTTTTTCTGGTTAATGTGGGACATCCATGAAATTTTTAAAAAGCATTACCCTGTTCCTTCGTCTCTGCCTCCTGGGCCGTCTGGATTGAAATTCTGTACAGTATCCTGAAAAATGAAGAACGAGAGTTAATTTAAATGCATTATGAACCGAATGTTGTCAGGTTTGTTTGATGGTCAACTACTCACTCTGAGTCCTCCAGTGCCATGAACTACGGCAAGTAGCCCATATCTCATTGCATAGAGCTTTGTTTAACTCACAAGGTTCAAATCTTGATGGCATCAACAGGATGTCATGCAGCCACCATTTTAGAACACTTCAGTAAGTTTACGTTGTTCAATTTTTGTAGGAAATCTGAGCTATGGAATACAAATCTTTGAATTACCCAGCAGTTATTCTATGAGAAATTGGGATATTGAATCCAACCCAACCGCGGAACCTCTTTCCTTGTATGCTGACTTGTTGCCTTCATCCACTCTTCGTCTTCTGGTTTCCCAGACCCAAGCATGACCTGAAACAAATCAGCCACTTTCAGATAGTTAGGGGATGGGTGCTTCATATCGGCATTTCCAAGGGTTAAAAATATTAAAAACGATTTTTCACGTTGACACCACAAAACATCATCAAAGTTTTACATATTTTTAAATTTCTTAGTCTTTATATAAGAAGGAGAAACAAATAAAATGAGTTTGAATAAACCTATTTTTTATTTTCCTCTAAATTTTCTTTTCTTCCACTTTTCTTCTCTATATTTTCCTTTCTATTTTCTTCCTCAAGATATTTCTCTTTGCCCAAACTTAACATACATGAATAGGATTTTTCTGGTGTTCTTGGGCACAATGTAAATGAAGAATGGTTAAATGGGCAGCTCAAGAAGCTCGGTTAAGGTAAGAAAAAAAGGTGAAGACATCCTTTAACTTCCTACTAGGAAAAGCTTTACTCATGCTTCTCTCATACTAAGCAAGTTTTTAGTTTGCCTTGGAATTGCCTTCAACGAGATCTTTCTAATGAAACAGAACTTACGAATTGGACATCCTCCCGCATAAGCTCTGGGGTTGCCAATCGAATCACATCAATTCCTTTCTGGTAGTCCAGTCTCCCAATGAACCCAATCTACAAAACCCGACTTAGATGATAAATACTACAATAGGTAACTAGTAAAAGCCAATGCACAAAATAGGAATGTACTCTCACCAATGGACAGTCTGGCCTTATGGGAAGGCCTGATTCCTTCTGTAAAGCAATCTTGCATTGAACCTTTGCAGAGAGATCATCGATGGAGTAATGGAAGGGAATATGCTCGTCTGAGGATGGATCCCATTCAGAAACATCAATGCCATTTGTGATCCCTGGTTATAATGATAAATTTTAGTTCAGAATGTAACATGAACAGCTCAGACACCTTTACAGACCTATGAACTACGTGACAAGGGCAATATGTTAACCATCATTATTTTTCTCCTACAATCATGGAAATTTTAATCCTGATTTAAACTATTGTTGAAATAAAGACATGGCATCAAAGATTCTTGAGTCAATATGAAAAAAAATGTCCAGCATAGTAGATAGCTTATCAAGCCTCAATTCAATTACTTGAGATCAGCTACATGAATTCTTTTTCACTATTAACCTATAAATGGAGCTGTATAGGGCTTTGTCCTTTTAATCATGAGGGTTTTCCTTTTTCCTTTTTTGTTCTTTCATCCAATGAAGTACTTAGTCACATAAATAGCATTGTAGATATGAAGTTCAAAATTCATACCATTTATAACAGCCTTTCTACTGGTCAGGAGCTCATGTAGACCATATCCGCCTTCCGGAGTTGTTATTTCCCAAGCATAGCCCTGCAACCAGGAAGCAAAACCTTACCATGTAGAATACCGGAAAATCATGGCATACAAGGAATTTATCTGGTAGAAGTAATAGGTGAATTGCAATGAAACAGGTACATGCCACCAAAGCAGTAACCAGTATTTCACCAGATGAGACACCTCCAAGAAGGCATATGCCTAGTAGTATTATTACCTTGCTAACTGTCAGTATCCGATCAACTGTCACAACAGCACCTCTTCAAAGTATTGACAGCTTGACCTGTGGCCGCGGCATGCGGTCCTTGCTCCATGTGGGGAACACCATTCACAGCCCCATACCACTCAGGAGGCAGCCCTGTACTATTAAAGTCAGTTCCACCCTGTACAAATGTTTTAAATCATTTTTTATAGAATTATGCTTTTCAAGATACCAGTATATGAATGGTTTATTCTATATCATTGATCAGAGGCTTATAGTGCAAGAACCAAACTAAATTAATTTCTGATGCATATGTCTTATGGCTAGCAACTGATTCTTGAGTTGGTTAACACCAAAAAGACCACCAGTTTGTGATACTTGCTTGTTTGCTTCCATGAATTCATTTCTCTGGTACCAATAATAGGATTATAGACTAATCTTTAATGCTCCGTTTGGAACCTAGAAAGTACTAGGAAAAGGAAAAAAAATACTAAGGAAAATTTTTATTTTCATGTTGTTACACCCATAAAACATAAAGAAACCCAATATAATCAAAATTTCATATATTGTTAAATTTAATCCTTATATGATTGAGAGAGAACAAATAAATGAGTTTGAATAAAAACATATAATTACTTAGCTGTTAAACCATTATATTTTCTCTATTTTTTTTTTCCTTCCACTTTTCTTCTATTTTTTCACTATTTTCTTTCCCTTTAATCCCTTTTATAGGTTTCAAATGGAGCTTAAGGGGTGTCTCAACCAGGACATTCGATTGAATTATTCAGAGTAAGATGGTGCAGAATTTGTACCTGATGTGCAAGGTTGTGTATTACGAGAACAGATCGTGCATCCCATAAAACTCCATGGGAGATACGGCAGCAGTGCCTTAAATCGAGACGAGCTAAATCATCATTCAACCACTTTAAGGATTTTATCCAAAAAAAGGTTACCATATATACAAACAAGCATCATTGAGTTATTAGCAAGAAAACTGTTATTGACTGGCAATTTACAGGCCTGCCAATCGTTACCAAAGAAATAAACATTTTTCCCCATAGGTAAATCCTCCCACTGGAAGCAATCAATGGGCCTCACATGCTGCATGGCAAA
Source organism: Tetrastigma voinierianum (assembly GCA_016808115.1). Lineage (NCBI taxonomy): Eukaryota > Viridiplantae > Streptophyta > Magnoliopsida > Vitales > Vitaceae > Tetrastigma > Tetrastigma voinierianum. Next base: position 44,964 of record JAEQBH010006210.1, read on the forward strand.
GCAAAGTGAACCTAAAACTGCAAAAGCAAAATAGGAAAACATTTGGTTTAGAACAGAGGCAGAGCTACTCTGCTCAAATTAGCTGAACTCCAAGGGCTAGAATGGTTATAAACCATACCTGATTATCACCGAAAGCCCCATAACCATCACCATATGGATTTCCCGGTCTATGATATGAAGGGTGGTCTACAAATACCTAAAAAAGAGCAAGGAGCTCACATAATGAAGACTGTCAACTCATCTTTGTATATGCAATACAATATTTTTGACAGAAAAGAAAGGTGCAAGTTACATAAGCGCTTGAAATTTCTCACCCAGTCTACACCTGCCTATATTCGTGGAAGAAGGAGACTTCTCAAAACCCGTCCAAAGCAATGGATCTTGATGGAGCTATTCAAGCTTGGAAGCACCTGAAAAAATTTTATCTGAAGAAGTGCTTACTTTTGATATCTAGTGATACAACTATTACACGATGCCCACTTACAGCCAGAGCTATAGGCAAAGAACCACAGACATCTCCTAGACCTCCAGTCTTTGAATATGGTGCTGATTCGGAGGTAACAAAAATAATATTGCGGGTCACTTTGGCTTTTCGTTTATCTTCACCTTCACTGTCACCAGTTTCTGCTTCTTTTTGAGTAGATAACTTCATGAGGGCTGATGATCATCATTGCCTGTAGCAGAAGTTTGCAACATTCTCCATCAACCACAGATCACGTTTATAATCACAATACACCAGCCAAAGTGACAAATTCAGGATTTGGGAATCATTTACCATTGATGATCATTTTGAAACTCTAGAACTATTTGAAATAACTTTAAAGCATCAAACTTTGGAAAAATGACAGAAAATCCTGAATAAAATTAGTAGAGTGAAATCAGAGAAAGAAGAGATGTTCTAGATTCAGGAAAAACATAAAATGAAAATTATTAGTTGTGCCACAAATGAGCAATGACTAAGGCATCCTTCGAAACAGAACAACTTTCACGATGCTTCCAAATGCCAACAAAACCAGGTTCTTGTCACCTCTTCCAATGATATCCTGGCTGAGAAGGATTGTAACTGCATATTCAAAACCAATTCTTTCAGATTCCAACAACTAGCTCTTTCTGAATCATGCAAACCTAAATATCAAGACCCACCAGGAATGTGTGTGTATATATATATATATATATCCTTGAAGTGGACACCATGAATGATATACTTCAATTTCAATCTAGAGCTTAGAAACAAAGATCCCAAATCAGTGCATCAAAACTTTACCATGTCCATTGGGGCTCAAATTTACCTTGCAACATGTAATCATTTAACTAATATATATAGAAGTGAGTCCAATGATTCTATTTCCAAAAATATACACAGATTTAACAAGACCCCAACTATCAAGGGGAGTCCTACCAGACAACCATTCAAAGATAAGGTGTCTATAAGTCCTGGCCATTCTAATTATCTCAAATTAAATTATATTAGAACTTTATATACTATGGATACCCTCAACTCAAGCAATATAAAAACCTTCAATAATTTTACTCAAGTATAGCTGTAAACAACTAAAGGTTAGTACCAATCATTAAACAATTAGACTATTGAAGACAGCAACAAAAATAATTTGACAAATCTAAAGAAAAGAAAAGAAAGAAAAGAAAGAGGTAACCGTTACTGTAATCATTGAGAAATTATCAAACGGAAATCGCAGAACAAGCAGAACAAAACAAACAACCCATTAAAAATCCCTCCATAGAAGGCCAAACAACGCAATCCCAGACGCAAAAGTGCAAACAAAACCCATCAAAAATACAGAAAAAGAAGGCAAAACAACACAAACCTAATGCAGAGTCGGAAAAGCAAATACAAAGAACACCAAAGAATAAAACGAAACAAAACTAATAAATATTCACATACACGATGGAGGAGGAACCAAACGGAGCCCAACAGAGTTCGAGGAATCCTTCTTCTCAGAATTCACTAGAGTTGCAGAAAACCCATCTTGTGAACCACTACCACCACCTCCACCTTTGCTGCTACTGCACACAACTGACCTTTTTTGACGGAAACAGATCGAATGACTCTTTCTTTATTGAAAAGGAGGCAAAACTCCACTTCTAGAACCGGCTTTTTTCACTGAATCCCGGAAGAAGTTTGATGAGATAAAGTGAAAGAGGAGACTGCAGGACTCCATGTTCGAGTGGTAAGCGTAGATGGGAGAGCTGTAAAGGAAAGCAAGGAATCACGTGTTTGATTTGAAATGAAAAGAGAAAATCAGGAAAGTGGGAGAAAATCTAGACTTAAAGTCTCGCAGCTGCAGATTCACAACAACTTCATACATATCTACTCCAATCAATCCCCACCGTCGGATCTCACGTGATGTGTGATCCGTGATGGGCCCTACCGCACAGGATACCACCTTCAACAGAAAGATCCGGTGTGGGGGCCCACCGTACTTGCCACGTCATATCCCCTGGGGCCCACATTGTCGTGACATCATTTGAATGCCAACGAACTGCATCTTGCCTACACGTATCCATTTGGGAAAGAGACACGTGTATTTGTTGTAAAACGTAGGGTGTTTGAGTTTCCACCTTTCCATACCATACTACTAGAAAATAAGAGCGAAATTCATATTCCACAGTTTTAAAATGAAGAATATATCTAGAAAATCATGAATCGATATTAATGAAAATTATTTTTAAATAAATGAAGATAATATTAAGCTAAAAATATGAAATTATATTTTCTGAATATTTTCGTATTAGTCAGGTCCCGCTCTAAATCGGTTAAAATTTTATTAAATATTGAATATCGCAAACTTGGTGAAAATTTAATAACTTATCAAGCAACAATTTACTAAATGCTAAACATATTATTACATAAATCTGTTTTTCTAATATTGTATTTCAATTAAGTATTGAGTATTTTATTTTTTATATTTTTATTGTGTAATATTGATGATATAACTAAAATAATTATTTTATTTATTTATTTTATATAAATAAAATAAAATAAATAATTTAAGGCGTGTTTCTAAAATATTTTGAAAATAAAAATTGTTTTTTTTAACCCTAACCTCCATTTTCACTCGACTTTTTATCTGTTATTATATTTTTTTTAAGTAATAAGGTGATTTTTTTTATCATTATGAACCTAAAATCACCCCTACCTCTACAACTCTTTTCTATCTTTTTTTTTTCCTCAATAAAATGGTTATTTCACACATATTTTAAATTTTTATATATTTTTTCGTGATTTAATGATCGTTTTAATGCCCGTATAATCGGTTGGCAAACTTTGTGCGAAAGTGTGGCTGTTCCGTTTCACGCGGCGCAAACAACAAGCGGTCAGACGTCAGTTGCGGCGACATTTATCCTGTGTTTGGATTTCGTCGTGTTTTGGTGATTTGAATTAACAAAGTATATATAATGAAAAACAATAAATCAAATTAATGGTCGTAAGTATGTTAGAGTAAAATGTATTATAGTTATAATAATAATATCAAATGTATAGGTTTTGAGTCGTACATATATATTATTTCATAATTTGTGGTTTTTAGGGATTTTGATTATATGTTTGATTGGAATCAATAAAAAAAAATTTCTCTAAAAAAATTTATTTTGAAAATTATGTGGATTTTAAAAGATTTAAAAATAGTTTGTACAAATTCTAAATATTTTGGATTTAAAGTTTAGAAGTCAAATTTAGAATTTCTTGAAAGAGAAACAAGATCAATTACATCGTTACCATACACAGTGATTGAAATATCGGAAATATCGGTCGATATTTACGATATTTCCCTCCAATAGTCGGTCAAAGAAAATTTCAGATTTTTTTATAATTATCGGTGATATTTCACCAATATATCGGTTTTTTTTACATAATTTTCCCAAAATTTGACCGATATATCGCCACTGCTCATAAATTCGAGAAATTGTCGAGGTAGTTCGGAACCTTGCCCAAAAGTGCAAAGTTCCAACCTCCCATCCACCTAAGGATGACCTTATAATATATAATAAGTAAAATTTACTATATCGTTTCTAATTTACGAATATTTTTTTTAATAAATTTATTTAATATTTTTAATCATTTATAATAGCTTAAATATAAATATAAAATATATAAAAATATTGTATTCTATTACGCTGTTATTACAATTACCAATTTAAAAAAACTATTGAATAAAAATATTTTTATAAATCATATAAAAATAATTTATTTCTTAATTAAATATATTTTAATAAAAATCATTTAAATTTTTATAAACAAATATAAATATAGGAAAAGGAATGTAAAAAATAAAACAAAATATAATTGATATTATCATTCTCTATGCTTTTAAAATAATTTTAATAAGTAACTTAAATATATTATTAATTTTAAATAATTTATAATTACCGATATTTATGTAAAAATATTCATCGATATATCTCCGATATATCTGATATATCCGTAAAATTCAAGTACCGATAATCCGTCAAAACCGATATTTTCATCCTTGACCATACATAATCAAGCAAGAGTTTATTAATTTTGAAGCAACATAACATTACATCATACAAACAAGAAGTACGCATGAGGCTCAGAGAGCAAATAAAAAGTTTAAAATAACAAATAAATAACAACAATGCATGTATGTATCAATGTTACGTAAGGTGGATTAATAGCACGCACACACATACATACATACATACATACATTACACATCATTATGCAATTAATCCTTACAAAATCATCATCATCCGAAATGATCATGTCTCCAACCTCCTCCTCCTCCTCCTCCTGCTCCTGCATGGAGCATCCACTCCTCTGGCCCTGCTCAACCGGTTGAACCCGAACCCTACCTGGCATGGGCCCTCGGCCCATTACCCATTGGGCTTGGGCTTCTCGGTGTTGGGTATGCTGTGGTGGTCACAGTCCCTCCACCCGAGCTTGAGGAGTCACAATGGCCTATGAAGGATGGGGATGGTTTCTTGATGGACGAGTTCCACTGGGGCATTTGTGGTTGTGGTTGTGGTTGTGGTTGTGGGGCAGGTTTGGGCTTGGTTGGGCCTTGGGCCCGGGCTTTGGCCTTTGCGGACTTGGTCGGGGCCATGTAGCTGGGCTGCTGCTTGGGTTGTCGGGTCGGGTCGTTAAACATTGAGCCCAAGGCCAAGGCTGAAGGAGGAGGAGGAGGACTGATGACGTCCATTTCTACAGTCTTCTCAGAGATGTTGTCGTTGGTGATGTAAGGACTACTGGATTCATGACGAAAATGGTAGGGTTGTGATGCCATCCAACGCTCCAGCCAATTCCACCCCCCATTGGGACCTTCCATCTCCCATCTCCATCCTTCTCATTCTCATTCTCATTCGATCCACCTTCGTTTCGGCCACTGATTCTGTTGCTGTTAGTTACATCAAGATTCAGAGTCCTTAATTTGTTTGTGAAGAAATATAATACTATATTGTCATGTCATATTGCAATTTGAATAATAGATGTCAAAAACAAAAAAAACACTAACCTGCTGCTGCTGCTGCTGGTAGCTATAGGCATAGGCAAGGGCTCTCTCCCTTTTCATCACAGCAGCATCATGTTTTCTCGTAGTGGTATGATTATGATGATTTTCTTTTATTTTCTCCAAACTTTCCGCTTCAACCTTCTTCTTGACTACTGGAATCTTTATCTTTGTCTTTGTCTTGGGCTGTTGTTCCTGTTGTTGTTGTTCTTCTTCTTCTACTTCCTGATCGTCCTCCACCTTCTTCTGAACTTTGTTATGGCCGGGGGCTAGCTGAAGCCTCCTCCTAGCCCGAACCCTTGCCTGAACCCGCACCAACGCTTGCATACAACGCATCGTCATTTGCGCTTGCTTTCTTACATTATGACCCCTCACCAGCGCCTGCAGCCTCACCAGTCCCTTCAGGGCCCGCAACGCCCTACGAGCCTACATACAAATAAAATCACTACTAAGTACATTCAATTCAAGAAAAATGGAAATTTAGTGTCTTTGATTGATGTCTGGTCTGCCTTCTTAGAGAGAATTACCCCAAGTAGTAGTATTCACGCACATTCTTAATCATTTTCCCCCAAACCAAACACATATTAAAATACTGTTAACGAGTAAGATAGGAGTTCCACTTGCTTAATTCAAGCAAAGATGCTGTGTTTGACAAGTGCAGTACTGCGTAAGAGATAATTATTGACATTCACAGTATTCCCATTCCTAATCAAATCTCTAAACTATATATATATATATATATATGTTAGTTCTCAACGCTTAAACGTTTCAAAGCTTAGCTTCCCCAAACACATGGACATGGTGCTACTCTGTATCAGCATAAAAGAGGTCCAATTGTGTCTGTAAAATGTCTAGTGTTTGGTGTGTGGCTGAGAGAAAATTACACAGTATTCACAACAGTACTCTTTAATCAAACACCCAAATTAGCTCCAATCTAACCAAAAGGATTTCAGAAAAATCAGAGTGTTTGATGTGTGCCTGAGAGAGAAAGACACCCAGGGTTTACAACATTCCCCAATCAAACAGATAGTGCAACTCAATTCAGCAGCAAAAGCAAAGCAAAAGATCTGACTCCATTTTAACATAAATATAAAAAAATGCAGTGTTTGATGAGGGCCTGAGAGAGAGAGAGCGAGAGAAGAGAAGAGAATAGAAGCTTAAGCTCTCACCAGATATCCTCTGTAATTTGCCTGTATGATGGTAGCAGCCCTTTCTTCCTTAGAGTGGCGGCCATGGCCATAACCGGCAAGCCTAACAACCTTTGCAGCAGCCTGCGCAGCTGCAACAGCCGCTTCAGCCGCTGCAGCGGTTGCCACAGCAACAGCGATAGCATGGTTTCTATCCCCAGTCACCGGAGACGACAACCCCTCCTCCTCCTCCTCTTCTACCTCCATATCGCTGTCACCATTAGTAACATCAGGCGAACTCTCCCCAGTCGCCGGAAAATGTTCAAATGACACAACCTCCGGCACCTCATTTTGCCACTTCTCCACATCACCCTTCTGCAAATTGAAGCCATTGTTGCAAAAACAGAGACTGATCAGAAGAAAATCAAAGAGAATGATGCCAAAAGGGAAGCACATGGAGATGGATGTACATAGTTGGCTTGATAACGATAAGACCTGAGCTATACATGTTCCATATGGGACCCATGAACTTTATCCACTAATGAGCAATGAAAGAAAGAGTAGGTCGGTTGCCTCATGCCTGCCTCTCACCCCTATTTCGACTCCTCTCCTGCAACTCTTTTATGCATTTGTTCCCGTTCCCTTTCTCTGATTACCAAATCATTGATTTTTAGAATCTCACATTGTCATATTATATCTTACCTTGGTTTTTTTTTTTTTTTTTTAAATAAACAAATCCTTATATTGAATTATTTGTGTCTGTTTAGCAAATGATTGATGTAATTTTTTGTTATCATCGTATTCTTAAAATTGTCCGGGCCTACCGGGAGTAATGTCCGGGTCAACTTGCGCTCACTTTATGAGCAAACTCAAGACTGAGGTAACCCACTAATATTTGAATAACTTTCTAATAATAGTTTCTTATTCAGAAAAATAAGGAGAATAATCAAAACACTTTCTTATTTTGTTTTGAAAAGCATGAAAACGCTAAAATAACAGTTTTCGGTGTTTTCTGTGTTTTTCAAAACCCTTCTTTCAAAAACAAGGAACCAGAGATGCCCATAATTACTTGTGAGATAACAATTTATTTATTTATTTATTATTGATTTAGTAATTAGTAAACACAATTACTCAAATATATTTTGTCTTACTTAACCTTATATGTGTACCCCATTTCTAAATGTCTGGTCAAAATAAGTACATTATTTTATCATAGAAAAAGACAATGAATTTCCATAATTTTCTTACTGAAAGTGAAAGATCACTATCTAACCTCACAGCCCCAGATCAAAGGGTGCTCATAAATAAAAAAAACCAGAGGCGCTCGCATCATTTCCATGGAAATAAATAACAGAAAAGCTTTACCTTCTTCTCCGGCGAGTCCTTGGAGGGCGATTTGAAAACTTTCTTCACCGAAGATAACCACCCGCCGCCCTTCTTCCCCATCTCCGGCGACGGCGAGATTTCCACTCACGTCAAAAAAACCTTAGACCTCAAACCCACATCTAATCAAACCAGCTAATTCCAATCCAAACCCAGAGCAGAAAATCCGATCAACGTCCCACGAAACGGCGTCGTTTTGTTACCTGATCCATACCCTGAGATGAACACCGTTGAAGAAGCTGATAACAACGAGCACGAATGCCTACACACGAAACGGCACCGTTTAGAGATCCAGAAACAGAGCTGGGATGAGAATTGATGAAACAGAAGACGAAGAAGAAGAAGAAGAAGAAGAAAGAGGACAATGATGATATACAGATAGGCAAGGAGGTGGTGGGTTCTAGAGAGAGAAAGTGTTAGAGAGAGAGAGTGGAGGAATGGTGTGAGGAGAGTAACTGCACACCCGCGGAATCGCCGTTGGAATTTATCGTTTTCACGGGAGATAATGGTTTGTTGGATCTGTTGACGTGGCCAACTCTCCTTCTGACACGTAACCGCAAATTACCCTCCTCACGTGCATTCCTCTTCTGCCACGTAGGTAAAAACAAATTGCCCTCATTGCCACGGCATTAATTTCTCCATAAAATATTTATTATATTGGTTGTTCATTTATCAATTATCTATTTATCTCCCCCATTTTCCATATTATCTAATTTTTTAAATTTAATTTATTTAAAATATTTAAACAATCTGCCTAACACATGGGATAGACATAAGAAAAAGAAGAGTTTCGAATTCAAGTTATATTTGTTTTATGTGATAGAGCGCTCAAAAGGATTCTTGATTCGAGTTTTAATGAAATAATTTACTATATTTTAATTAATTATTTAAACCATATATTAAATGTAAATTATTTTTATATAAACCGACTTTTGTTAAAATATAACCAATATTTACGTAAACCGCAAAAGAGACAAAAGACTAGCATTGTTTTCCCCATTTTTGTACTATGATATATGTTTTTTTAAGTTATGAGTTATGACCATTTTAATAAAGTCAGTGAAAGAGATAAGAACTCGTTTTGACTTTAGTTTTAAGAAAAATCTTATTTCTATCGTTACTTTTACACTTTTTTTTTAATTACATAGCACGGTATTAATAAAATAAAATAAAAACTATGCATCAATCAAAACTTAACCCATAAAATATTCTATCACATCCGATTAATTGATTAAATGTGGGGTTAAATGTCGGTTTTCTTTTTTTTCATTGCTTACCAATATTTCTCAAAATAAGTATAAAATTGCATATGTATGAAACAAACCATGTTAAATCTTTCGTTATATTATGCTTAAAAATAAAAATAAAATCCTAAGTAAAAACTTGTTGTCTCTATTCGATGACATGAAATCACCCTTTTATAGTTTTTTTAAAAACCCTTTATAGCTTTATTTTTAGGATTCGTTTTTTTAGCGATTTTCACGCGACAAATCATATACGATAAAAAGCTCAACCGACGTAGCTCATCAACCCAAATCGCTCTAATACGCTACAACATAATTTGGTGATTCTATGTATTTTTTCAGATATCAAATATTACTCGAAAGATATCATTTTTTATATTAACTTACATATCAAGGCAGAATCTTAAAGTTTTTAACAATTTTATGTTTCTATCAATTGTATTGATAATTAACCTAATGTTATCTCTCAAAAAAAAATTCCTAAAATTTAATTTTATCCATAAATCATGCCCTCTATTAAATGCCCTTTAAGACTATTTATATTATACATTTACCTACTCTAGGACATTTATTAATTTATTCATTTACTTTCCAATTTTGGGAGTTGGAGAGATTGTTACTAGTAAAAGCAAGTGGGTGAGTAGGGTCTATTTCATGGAACCCCCCATTTATACAATATGGTCACTCGGGTCTGCACCACAAAAATATAATTCCCTTCCCCTTTATTTTTCTCTCTCTTTGTTTGGTAGGCAGGAAAAAAACTTTTTTTATTTTTTATTTTTTATGGTCTACATTTTCTAGATCCAACCTCTCCCATCTAAATAAATTTTAGTCCAAAGAAGATGGGGGTTATTTTGCTTACACTTGAAGAATATTGTAGGCAAAAAAATGTGGTTGATTTTTTTATTGGTTTGGTGATGAGTACTTTCTTCTCAAAATTATAAAATACCATAAAACCCTAGAAAGGTTTTTCTCGGAGGACCATCCACGTGCATGCACATGGCGAAAGATGATCGTCAATTTTTCTTTTTCTTTTTTTTCTTTTTTGTAGGGTAGCTTTTTCCTAAAGAAAGTATTGAGGTACCACCACATTACATAAATGAGTTTTAATGAAAATGGAACATCACCTAAGTTCTGTTTTCAATAATAAAATATAAATTTTCAATTTTCACGAATCATGAATAAAAATATTTTAAATATATATATCTTCTAGATCCAAACTTTTGCATTATATGCCCAAGTACATGACCTTGCTACAAAAATAAGTGGGAATAAACTACTTTTTCATCCCTCGTTTTCAAAATACAATATTATTTCTCTTAATTTTTTTTGTAAAAAAATAAAATAAAAAAGAAACCTATTGTCATCTTGTGGCATAACTCAAGTGGTAAATAGGTGGAATGGGAATACTACCGTAATATGTAAAAATGAATAAAAGTTAAAAAATAAAAAAAATAAAAAGTTGTTAAATTTACTCTTGTATTTTATTTCCATAAACACAGTGGTATGAAACATGACATTGATGGATATATTAATGATTTAGGAAGTGTTGTTACCTTAAATAAACAACTTATAAAACATGTTATCTATGAAAGTTCCTTCCAATGTAGGCAAAAGTTGTGCTAAAATCCTATTTATTATAAAAAAAAATTAATTATATTTTAGTTTCAAGGTAAAAATTGTTTACACTTGACTCGAACCTAGGAAAAACAAATAAATTGACATACATAAAATATAAAAAAAAATCAAATTGACCCACTTAATAAATTAACAAAAGGTATGATAGGTACCAATATTGAAAGGGGCCATTAATGAAAAGACTAGTCTTACAAGATTGGAAGATGGGTGGTCATTTTTTGGCAAAATAGTATGAAATTAGGTTGGAACAAGTGGGTTTTATAAGCAATACACTCACTCTCATATGGTACATAAAAGGGTAATTAAGGAATTAAAAAATGACTTATAAGTGGATTGATTTGAGATCTCAACTACTTATGGCAATCATGAGATCTTAGCATTCCTTTACATCTTATTAAGGGTTTGGATCTTAGCATTCCTTTACATCTTATTAAGGGTTTGGTGAAAGACATATCTAATTTTTCTATCTTTTTAAGCTTTGATTCTCCTCCCATTAATATATCTTTCTTGAGTTTGGAAGGATGTTGTTAGTTCTTTTGAAAATTTTGGAATTTTGATTGGACTTGGGGAGATTTTACTTGAATTAAGGGGTTTTTAGATCCTTTTATTGTTTTTCTATAAAATAATGGGATATAATATTTTATCATTTTTGTCAATAAGATCCAAGTTAAGTTGTTAAAAAGTCGAGACGGGCATAGAGAGGGGAGGTATAACTGTGACACCCCAAAATTCGGTCCCGGCTGACCACCATTAACCTCGAAACCCCATGCCACGCCATATCACGAGACCCATACACGAAGAACGATCCAACAGTACTTCATCATCCATACTGCCCATACGCTACAAACCATACATTTTTATGCATCTAAGAGTTATTACATCACTTTAATACAAAACAAATATTAAAATTAGTTTGTTCTAATATATACACAAACATGAATCATGCTACAACCCAAATTTCACTTCATAATCCCTACTTATACAGCGCCATCCGCTTGTACTGGTCTCCGACCGCGGTCCCACGACGCGTAATGAGCTAACGCCCAATAGAGATAAATTCTACAAGGGCTACTCCCCACCTAGATGCACATGCAAATGATTATTTCATAGTCAAACCAACACCAATCCGTGCATACATGTTGTCTTATCATGGAAAAAAAAACTACATGCATGTATGAGACGACACTCAACATGCCCCATGTACTGGGTCAACCTCCGACCCACCACCCAATGCAAGTGCCAATGAGAAATCAATATCGAGTCAGTCCCGGCTCCCATATCACAACCCGTAGTCTATGTGATATTTATTTAATCCTTTCGTGTCTTTTTGGGCAACATAACTTTTCAGGATCTCACCGCAGGTCTCTTACACCCTCCGACATTTTTCGGGCTTTCACCCGTGGAAGGTCGGTTTCAACCGTGTTTTCGTGCTTTTCACCGAGGGGGTATCTAACCCTACTACACGCCCGACACATTTCATTTTTATTTTCATTTAACACCTGTGGAACTCCACCGACTGGTCCCATCTCCAAGTCCACACACCAGACCAAACGCAAAGGCCAAACCAAAGACCATGTACACACACCCATGTAATGCAAAGTTACCGCACACTAATGAAATGCAATTTGAAAGCATCAAGACTCAAAAAACCCATGACCAATGTATGAAGACCCTTACATGGATATCTACACCATACACTATGTGTGCTATGAACACTCATGTCTAATGCACACAACATTCCATATATTCGGCTAACATCGAAGATACATGCGCCATGTTAATATTCCATACATTCAACTCCAGACATCACATAAGCATGCACCACATATTTTCTATCATTCAGCTTCATCTATGTCAACACATCATTCAAGCATGTATTAACATAATTTCAATTCACATTAAAAAGAAAACTATAACTAGTATTCCCAGCCGAGATACAGTGTGTCAATCATACAACCCAATGCATATAATTATTTCCATCTTTATCACACATATGTCACATAATTTCACATATTCGGGCATGTCATTGAATTTATGGCACAATATGACATTAGCCATTCCTACTAATAATCCTGCCATGCTCGGGTTTAAGAAAAAATCCGGACTTAGTCCAAAAGTCCGCTTTTGTAAATGCCACACAAAAATCAACACGCACTTCCTCGCTCAGCCATACGGAGTCCCAAGTACTTTGGCAAACCTGCCCGAAACAGGTTCTCGGGAAACTCTGTAATCCGACCATCTTCAACCGTCCGTGACCAAATTAATGTTCAGCCTACATTTTGGATGAGCACTTTATCTTATTAAATTCTAGACTCGACGATCTTTCCGTAGAGTCCAAGAACGCGTGAATCGGAGTTTGGACGAGAAAGTTATGGCCGTCCAAAGTTGACGCAGCCGATTCACAAGGGTAGTGGAAATTTGACACACCCGCTACATTCTCGTCGGGATTTTGCTATCCCAAAACACAATGTCTGCCAACAAATTCCAAAACCCCATGAACCGGCCCACCATCACATAATCACAAACAAACCACACAACACAAAATCTCCAAAAATCTAACCTAAACCCGTAAGCCATTACACTCCGCCCCTGTGCGCAAAATAACCGTGCAGCAGCAGGAAACCAAGATCTCAGAGCGCTAGCTCCTGATTCTTTGTCATCCTGCCTGCTCACTGCGCAACACTCCTTCCTTTTCCTCTTTCTTTTCCTCTCTTCCTCCCCTTTCTTCTTCTCTTTCTCTTCCTTTTCTTTCTTTCCTCCCTTTCTTTCTCCTTTCCTTTTTCCTTTCTTTCTCCTTTCCTCCTTTCTCTTTCCCTTCCTCCTCCTTCTCTTGCCGCCTTCCCCTACCTAACCGAATTTTACTTCGCCTAAACTGAATGGGAACTCCCATATTTATAGGTCTCAAAAGGGCCATGCATGATTTAATATTACGGCTTGCCACGGCCACCCACACGCGCTCGCCTATATGTCACCCAACACCCTGTCTCGAAATACGTGAAATTCGACCGTCTCTAATCCAACCAATTCGGACCGGGTATTAGATTTCGAGACGATTCAACGGTACCGCTTTGTCATCCGAGATCTAGAAAAATCCCAACTTTTTTCCGAACTATTCCGGTAAATTACCATTTTTGCCCCCTTTTTTTTTTTTTTTGAAAAATTTAAATTTAAAATTTTCACGGGTTTTACAATAACACCCCAAATTAAGCCATAGTAGTCTATGTTATGATTAAGGGTAATTAAAGCTAAATAAATGTTTTGGGTAATTAAAATGATTAGAGAATAAGGGTATAATTAAATTATTAGCATACAAAGTGTAATATGGTAATTTAATTGTCAATGACATGATGGAATTGTTTAAGAAGAGTACATAAAGTTTAGATAAAAATTGAAAGAGAAGTTTGAAGGGCTTAAGAGTCAAAGAGGATCATACAACATTATCTTCCGAGATTTTTAGATAATTTATTTTTATATTATTCCTCAAAATAAAATAATATTATTTTCCTCGATTTCTTAATTTGTTATTCCTATTTCTTTAAATTAAAAAGAATTTAGCATTATTATTTTTTATTATTATATCATTTATTTTATCCGAACCTAGCTCATAATTACGACAGAAGCTCTATAAAACTCAATGTAGGTAATCACAGTAATAACACAATTATACTGCACCGGTTTAATCATTAAACTGAAAATACTTATACGCAGAGCAAGAGTTTTAAATAATAAAAGTTACTTCGCCTCGCTATTCACAAGAGAAGAATCCAAAGAATCTTTGTATCTTATCGACAACAATCCCTTCTTCCTAACGCCCCTGGGCCCATGGCACTGAGCCAGATTTAAAGATACTCACGATGTGATCGTGCGAAAAATATCTGAGGAAATTTCAGACTTTTATTTCATTGGAACACTCTCCTATCTTACATATAAGCTTCTCTAAGGAAATCTTAAAACTCCATGCCATATGGGTTTTTTCTGATGATCCCCAAACTGAGAAATCTTCTACATTTATAGATGAGATATTTACTATTATTAGATTCTTCCTTATCTTGATTAAAGACGTGTCATTTTGGTTTTGGTATCCAGCTGTTCTTTTTGTCTGCAAACTTTTTCTTCTTTCTTTATCCGATCCACACAAATAGTCTTTCCTATCTTCCTCGTCTTTTATTCTTATCATCCGCCTTTTCCTCTTCTCGTTTCACATTCTTATCTTCATTCTTTTTCTTCTCTTCTATCTTGTCTTTTTGCTTTTGAAAAATGTGAGCATTCTTTCTTATCGGATCCCATCACATTTCTTTTTCTTTTTTCTTTTTCCTCCAACTATCTCTGAGGGAGGTACCTTCGCAAAATATATTATAAATTATAGCTACGCATTTATCACAAACCACTTACCGTTGGCCATTTTACATTTATAGTCAGCAGACATGTCCTCATTGCGCCACTTGGAAAGTCGAGATTACATTTTCTTCCCCAAGGGCACATCCAACCTTCATTATCACTTTTGTCTTTTTTCATGAATTTTATGGCTTCATTTTTGTAACTGGCCGGCCGCACAATGGGCCATCTACCTTATTAATTTTTCCGTTATCATTATTCACGGCTTTCCCATCGCCAGACTATCATCCGCTTATTTGTCAGACAAACAATCGAAAGTACCTTTTCAGATCCGCTATTTTGCCAAGCACCGCTTTATCCCCAATGCCTTCTCGTCTGGTCCCATCACCGCTATAATACCTCGCTGGGTTTAACATCATTTATTTGAATCTTGATTTTTCTACTACTATTTATTGTAATGAGATGATAGACTTTGATGCACATCTTGATGTCTTCATTATATAATGGATTGATGGTAAAGAATTTGATGTAGACATTTTGATGACCTGTCATTTTGCATAATTGGGTTCTAAGGGTGTCATTAAGTATTTCTTCACAATTTGGGCTTAAATAGACCACTAACAAACCGAAATCCATAGCATCTGGAACAAATAAGGATTACTTTTTTATTATTATTCTCTGGGCAGATAGACTTAGTAGAGGTCTCAGAATACCATCAATTATTAAGGCCATAGAGATAAATTCAAGAAGACAAATACTTTCTTTCCATGCCGACAAGATAAATATAAAGATTACGACATTATTTTATGTTTTTCCTCTGGAAAAAAGAGGATATCATCGTAATTTTTCCTTGTAGAGAAGTTTGTCATTTGAGATCAAGTATTCTACTGAGATTTTTGTCTTTTTGCAAGATCAAGTATTTTCTGCGCTTTATCCTTTGAAGGATGCATTCCCGAATACCTTGTGATATTTTTGCCTTTAGGCAAGGATATATATCTTCCAGCCCTTATGTTATCAAGAATCGCGTTGCCTGGCTTTTTCCCGAATGGGACAACATATCCAAGCCTACCTTATTAATGTTTTTAGTATCTGAAGATGATGAGGAAACATCATCTGACCTCATTATCATTTCTCCTAATCTCTCAAAACATTTTTCAAGGAAATTTTCAGAAATATATGATTTAGATCTTATATCATTGATATCTTTTTGTAAATTTATAACTTTTTCTTCAACTGAAATGAGAGAATTGTAATTTTCTGAAATCATATTCATTCCTTCAGCCATGCTCTGTGCTTATATCTCGCATTTTTTAGATGTTATTTGACATTCCCAGCTCAAAAGTCTCAAGAAAATTATCAAAGTACCTTTATATGTACAATTTTAGAATTATAATAACTAAGCATGGGTTTTCCATCTGCATAACCCCAAATTTACTCATTGCTATTTTAGCAACCTCGTAACTCGAGTATTATCGCTTCTATAATAAAGGGTTTAGGCAATAAAAATATGTCAAATTTATTAATCCCTTTTATTATTGCAAGTAACTCTTTTTCATTAATATCATAATTATTCTTATTATTATTAAAGGTTCCACTTGTATATCGACATATTTCTCCTAAATCTATTTTCAAAATTGTTGCCCAATATTTATCTCAAGACCGCTTGTAATATTAAATTGTCATTTTCATTAGCAATCTTAATTTAGGTAGATTTGAACATATTGCCCTTAATCTTTGACTATCATAAGATGCTGGCTTCATCATGTTTGGTTTTTCTTTGTTAACAACTTTTGTAATTCATGTCTTTCTTTGGCTAAGTCTTTTATGAAATCAGAAGAGTAATTTAAACATCCTATAAATTTTTTGTATCATTTATTTAGTTCTTAATTCATCATGAAAGCCTTTTATTTTTTCAGTTATTAGTGATTGTAATTTTATACCTCTAGAATCTATTATCATTCATATAAATTATATTTCTTTTTTCTTAATTTCAACTTTCTTTTTTGAAAGAATTATATCATGTTCCTTACAGAGTGTTATGAAAATATTCAAATGTTTTTCATAATATTTCTCATTATCAGAGCAGATTAGCATATCATAAATGTATACTATTATAAACGATGAATAATCAGAGAATATTTTATCCATTTTCCTCTGGAAAACTTCCTTGTGATTTATCACCATTCTTGCTTTTCCCCTTTTTATCTCACTATGTTTTCTTACCATAAAGGCAGGGCTACAATGTGGACTTTTATTTTCTCTTATTAGATTCATTTGTATTAATTCATTAATCTGTATTTTAAAGTCTTCTATATCTTCTTGTGAATATATTAGAAAAAACCCATACATTTCTTTATATCAAAAGCTTGTAATGGAGTTTTAAGATTTCCCAGTAGTCTTTTATACGAAGATATAGTTTGCTCTAACAAAATAAAAATTATGAAATTTCCTCATATACTTTTTATAGTGTGTCGATCTATACAGTGAGTTTCTTTGATACTGACTTGTCCTAGTACCATGGAGCCAAGAGGGCGTTAGGGAAGAAAAGATTGTTGTCGGTAAGATACGAAGGTCACTGGATTGCTGCATATAACAGGGAACTAAGGAGACTGAAGTAACTTTTATTATTTAAAACTCTTATCTGCATATAAGTATTCTCTAGTCTGATAAATTCCATCAAATTTTGATATAATTGTGTTGTTTCGCTAATTACCCTCTATTGAGTTTATAGAGCTTACATCTAATGGTATTAGAGCCAAATAATAGAAGAAGGAGCCAAATAAGTAATAGTGAAATAGAAGACATAATGATATAAATACAAATAATGAATTTAAATTAAATAAAAGAGGTAAATCCTACAGGACATGTATGAAGACCTAGTAAAATAAAAGAAGAACATCGAAATACATTTTGAAACAATATTAATGCCTAAATATGAAACTCAAGAGTTAAGACAACAATTAGGAAACACAGCAGATACCTCTGTGATATAAATTGTCAAAAAGATATTAAAATAGTATTAAATAAATGGTCTCAAGCAATGACATTATATTTTATGACACAAGGAACAAGTTGGGATAATAATACCAAAACCCAAATAATGATAGGAACATTAACAGGATGAAAATGGCTGGGCGATTATCACCCTAGTTTTAATGCAGGATTACAATTACACTACTATAACCTTTGAAAGAAGTATATTCAAGGTGTAGATACTTTCATAATGTATCAGACGAATTTCTTGTATAAGTGTATGACATATAACATATTACAAAGAAGAAAAGACATAAGAGAAGCTAGGAATAAGTTATCACAATTACAAATATGTAAAATGAAATACATATATGAATATACATGTGAATTTAGAAAATTGTATTATGATGCATTTGATAACAATATGAATATGACAATCTTAGCAAATACATATTATGAGAAGTTACCAGGAAAATGGAGTAATTATTTCCAATAAGAATATGAAAAATAAAAACAGAAAATGCTGATACTTTAGGAGCTAGAATATAATTTTTAAAGAAAAGATTGACAGAATTATGCACCCAAAGGTATGTTAAAGAAAACATGGGAGAAACAAATATTATGACATGACAGATAACATCCCGTAAAATTGTGTGTAAGAGTATAGGAAAATAAAATTTGGAAAACAATTAGGAAAGTCAATAAAGAAATTTACAAAATATAAAAGATTTAGAAAATACAGAGAAAAACTGACAAAAAATATTATAAGAAAATTTAATTACAAAGAAAAATGTTACGAAATACATCAAAGGACAAAGGTAGATCCAAATGTTGGAAATGTGAAGAATTAGGACATTACAGTAATTAATGTCAAAAGGAGCAAAAGACATTTTTATTATGGGGAAAAATAAGGAAGGAGATTTAGAAAGTATCTTAAGTATCTTAAGTTATAGTGAAAATGATAACAATTCCTCAAAAAGTGATATAGGATGAATAAAGAGATAATCATAAGATGACATTTCGACTAAGTTAAGAAGCAAAGTTAAGATCAAAATTGTGATAATGAAAAGCATTGATAATAGAAAATTACAAAAATCCAATCTAAGTTTTTGATTTGAAAGCCCCAGGAGAAGGACTACTAAGCTATTTAAATA
Source organism: Tetrastigma voinierianum (assembly GCA_016808115.1). Classification (NCBI taxonomy): domain Eukaryota; kingdom Viridiplantae; phylum Streptophyta; class Magnoliopsida; order Vitales; family Vitaceae; genus Tetrastigma; species Tetrastigma voinierianum. The sequence goes on from JAEQBH010006210.1 coordinate 64,304, forward strand.
AAAAATATATGCATATAAAATATACAATCCATGAATATCAAAAAAATGTAGTTAAGTATAACAATCAACAAAACTAAAAGAAATATAGTTTAATTCTATCGACAAATAGGACTATAAATGAAACATTACAAAATAACAAAATAAGAGAAAATAAAATACGTATATTTAGTACGAAGACGGAGCACAATAAACTATTATTCTAAAAATCTAACAAATACAATTCACAAGATTAAATTTACATGATAAAAAAGACTAATACATACACATAAAAAGCCACTCAGGAAGTATCCAGGAAATTCTAGTCTATACAAAATTAATGCTATTATCAGAGCACGCAGTAAATCTACTTCTGTAAAAAACTAAGAAAATCACTCGCTACTAAATTGTACTCTCGCTAAAAATCCGTAATTTATTCTTCTAGATCTCTGATGATGAAACAGATTTCACCGCTGGAATCGCCTCGCCAAATCTGGGTTTAGCACGTGAAAATTTCGCGAATTTCGGTAGATACCTTAATTTACATCGCTGAGGCATCGCGCCAGCGTCAGAAACGACATTTTCACAAGAAGTCACATATAACACGTATCAGGCTGCGTTCTGCACGAAAGAGAGAAACGACTTAAAATACACGAGATAAGGTCACGTCAAAACCGGAAAAGAGACATAACCCGTATTAATGAATCTGTTTAAGCCATAAAAGACGAAATAGCTTAATAGGACTAGTCTTCCAAATGAAACCAAGAGCAAAAAACGTGATTCAAACCAGAGCAAAGAAGAGTCGAAAATGGAGTTTTCGAGAGAGAACCCTGCTTTCCCAATACGATCCGACCGTCTGCGCCTTCTGGACAAGAAGCGAAATGGCTTCACGCGAGAGGTACTTTCCACGTGGGCACGGATGGCGGAGTTTAGACAAACCTCGAGTGTAGAGTTTCTCTCACTTGGTTTTATTCTTAAAAGAGATTTTTGACAACGTTGTTAGAATTTATACCGCAGGTTGCTTGATCTGGCCCCAAACCTCGGGACCGAATTGATATGAAATTTTGAAACCCAAGAGTAGCAAACGGATCGCCACTACCGGGTTTGGGGTGTCAAATCATGCTTTACACAAATCATGTAATGATTGGAATGAGCTCTAAAATGGCCTGAAATGCGTTCACAAGGTGAATCGATGATTTCAGATTTGCCCGAATAGTAACCTGAGGGATTCACTATCTCACAAATGAAGTTGTTCAAATATATTTTTGCAGAAATGGGTTCGTCGAGGATCCGCTTGAATTGCTCGTGGTTTTACTATTAGCCCAAGTGAGCTAATTTTTGATGTTTGAAATGACAATTATACGACATGATTGTGTGATTGACATTATGTGATATGTGCATGTTTACATATTCGCATGTGATTGGGATCAGATTGAATTGCATACATGTATCTCCATATGCAATCGAAACACCATAGACTATAGGAGCTGAAAAATGAGATGAGTCTAGAGAAAATGGTTCTGAGGGTTGTCTAAAATATTAATTATCTGGAGCAGAAATTCAAATTTTAAAAAATATCAATCTTTCTGGAGATTTACTTCAACCGATATTCATCTGAGGTGGCCCACAACAAATAATATATCAATCGTCTGAGATCTACCAATTGATATATATATACCTGGAGGGTTGTCCACTAACAAAACAATAATTATCATACGAGGCTTAGGCGAAAAGTGTGAGAGCCTGGAGGACTATGATACGTGAAATAATACGCAGACATCTGTTAGTGATCACGCATTCGTCAACGACGCTTATTTAATGATCATCTGACTGATAGTGAGAGTAATTAATTTGCGATTCCACCATCGAAGATTAGCTCACCCTATCGAGGGATATTATTTGCTGTGCAATGTGAGTTACGTAGGGACTACTTCGTCCTGGTGGATTGAGGATTGTAAGAAAGCCGTCAGGTCATTGATGATATATACATGTATCAAATGTCTAATTTTAATATATGTATCAGAGCAAGAGTGAAAATATTATAACTCTCAGTAACTATTCGTACATAGTTGATTCATAGTTAAGATGTATTATGAGTATCGAAGCAGGGGCCCAAGTGGCCGATTACCTAAGTGTGATTGACATATCGATATATCGGATATACTGCAATCGTCGACGTGATATGTGTTTTGTATTCGGCAGTAGCCCCCGCACAAAGGAGACTCCTCACTGATTATGGAGAAATGCTCGTCACCCGACATTCAGCGAAAGTGTTTCGGTCGGGCAGTCAACGACCCCTGCTCGGGGGCGCCACAAATTTAGTATCGCAGCTGCATACCTAACACCCCAGGAGCCCCTGCCTGCATCCACGCCACTCGTGGCTAGGATGCAGAAAGTATGTGCATATGGAAACCCCAGAGATCGAGGATTCGGGCTAGCCATAGTCTGTAAGGAACATCACCACTAGGTGTCTGATATCGAGTTTAGGTATGAGATTACCTAGGAAATCACTATGACAAAAACTAGGACACTACATGCATGTCAGTGTTTTGTGTGATTTGATAAATTTATTGTAAAATATGGCATAACATGTAATGATGTGTGATCATGTGTGTTTGGATTGTGTGCTTAGGTGGATAAAATTTCAGACAAATAAACTAAAATGTTGAATGCTCGGCTCTTATTCGTATGTCAATTCTATTCCTAACAGAATTAAGGTTGTCTAAGATCAGAATACTAGCTTTAATCCATTGTGTCATCTCCATGCGAAGGGTCTAAATTTGTTGATCCGTAGGAGCTATTCTCTACAAAAAGTGTAATTTAAAAAGGAATTAGCGGGATTACTGCTTTGATCGAATGATTGATTTGATTTAATATTTTTAAATAGAAAGATGATTGCCGGGATTCTTAGGTTTCCACTACCAATGGTCACGTAATTCCCACCTCTTAGTTTTACGCTCATCTTAGGAGCCATTGATAAATGGTCTTCGATGGAAGATTTGTTTTTAAATGCTTGAAAAAAGATGATCAATGATGTTAAACACTTGTTCCTAATTAATTTTAATTTGGCTGCATTATATCACACAACGTACCGAGGATCTGCCACACGTTGTCAAGAGGATGCCTAACTGTTTTTACAAAGTTTTGCCAAACGACAACATCACATAATTCATTTAAGTATAAGAGAGGAATTTGAGGGAATATACCTTGATCAGTGGTGAGTTTCCACCGTAGAGAACCTCAACATAGAAGTTTGTAACCCAAGGAAATTATAAGGGAAATCATAATTGAAGAGAACTATTCATGAAAAGAACTTTGAGAAAACCGAATTCAATTGCAAACCTAAGGATGAAAAATACACACTCGAGAATGAAACGAAATACGAGTTACTACTCCAAAGATTATATGTGTTTCGAATCAAAAATCTCGAGAGAGAAAATAAGTCTTTAGCCCTAATCAATGAAATCGCACTCCCAAACTATGGAGGAGAGCTCTTTCTCCTATGAAAACCTAACCCCCAATCAAAAAGCTACCTTCTCCTGGTGTCCCATAGCTTTTATACCCCTCTCCCAATGTGATCCCAAGATTAAAAGTTGATTTACAAGTGTGCTCAGATTAAGATCTGGATTCCTACTCAATCTCAGAGTTCTCACACAGTGTACCCCAGACATTGCTAGTGGTGTACCTGGCTCACTTCTCACACCGGTCACTCTTCTCTGCAGGTACCTAAGCATACGTCAAGGTGCACTCGCACAATTTCGCTACGCCACTTTCCGTGATGGAAAATTCAAGACATGTTGAAGGTGTACCTACATTACCCTTGGTCTCGGTGCTTCTCCAAAGATTGTCATAGCCTCCTCGAAACTTCACCAATCGGTTGCCAACATCAACAATGATCCATATTTGCTTCCCAGACATAAATCTTTGTACAATTCTGCATTAGATCTGAAAGACCTACACAAGTCCAAAAAACACAAAAGTAATTAAAAGTACCTATCCTCACGCAAAATGTGGGCAAAGTGTGACTTGAATGCGCTGTTCTCGCTTATAATTATCGCTCAATCGTGCATTCATCACACCTCTAACCTCGCATCAGAACCTTAGCAAGATTTAGACTAGAGATATCCACCGTTATGAATCAAGTGCGCTTCTACGCTTGCTTTGCAAGTTCCTCAAAATAGCAAATATGAAACATAATACTTCACCTACTTTAGTATGCACCAGTATGACTCATTTAGAACTAACCACAGTCTTAAGCAATGAACATAACAACAAGCTAACACAAAATCAGCTATTCAAATGAGGGACCATGAATTGAAAAGGTGGTCATGCAAACATTGAACAGCAAATGATCATATTATAGAAGCAACCATTTAACATAAACACGTAACTACTATGCATAAAGTCAAAAGAAACAACAACACAACCTAATCAAAAAGGTCTAAAAAGTTTGTGTAATGACCATAGGCTGAACGAAAAGGAAAATGAACAAATGGTGTCATAACATGTCGAGGTCTCATACCCAATTCGCTAACACCACCCTAATTCCAGCCTAATAGTGCCACTACACACATCCCCATCATCCGCAAGAAAACGCATCCTCATCGGCCAGTCATCCAACTCCTCCGAACTCTCCAAGTCAGAGAAGTGGCATCCGCCAACCAGCTCTCCTAAAATATGACTCTCGAGCCTAGAGCCTGCGGTCAAGCCGGCTCTCGCTTCCCAAATGCATTCAACCACCCTTTATTCGACGCTCCATTCTCTTCAATGGGGATGAGCTCATAGTGCCTGCGGTCAGAGATTGGCTGTACTGAATAGCCACCTGAGGTCAGGAAGGTCAATCCCGTGGGATGCTCACTCGCCCATTTTGTCTCACAGTCCCAACCTGTGAAGCACCCCCTCTTTCCTTAGCCGCCCCTTATTCCCGCACTTCAAGACTCACACAAGAGATGGAATGGAATATGTCTACTTTCATGCTAGAACCGCAAGAAGTCCTCATCACACACCATATGACTAAAGTATAATCGATAAGTTTCCTACAGCACCTCATAAGAACTGAATTTGTTCTCACGGGAGATTTCTATCGCTTCAGTCCGATTCTATCATGAATAATCTTATTCATCAATGCATATTCTGGGCTGAGTTTCTGCATTTAATTCTTTACGACAAAGCCATTCATGGTCACAGGTGAGTGCACATAGCCTCAACGAACAACTGGGCATCGAAACTGGGCTGATAGCCCCTATGGGTGCGGTCATTCGAGTGCCAGGCGACACATCGTAAGAATGAGCATCGAATCAGGGTAACCAGATACCCATCACCGTGGTCTCTAGTAAGGTCCCTACTCACGATTTTCTTTCATATTGGCATAAAAACTCCCGAACAAGAGGTAAATATCCCCCAACCTCGCATACCAATAAACCGTGACATTCTCCGGTTTCGAATAACATCTCCCGATCGGGATGAGAGTACGTAAATGTTCGAACTTCACACCTCTCGCGCTGAAATCCCTATCTCGCAATCACCCGCCCATTTTCCCCGGCTCGACCGTAGTCCTCAAGAAACATAGCCTCTATCTCATCATCATCACTTCTCGATACTTCCTCACTTTCGTAAGCACGAATCTATTTGGCCTTCATTCTTTCGATCACGTGAGGAGTCCGATTTTCTTTCTTTCACTACTCGCTCCATGAGGAGCCAGGCGCTCCTTTCCAAAGATTTCGATCTTGCCATAGATATGGCAAGAATGGCAATGATGCCCCATACGGGCCCACACACATAAAACAATATCCCAAAGCCTGCTGGCACCGGCCGGGTCCCGCATAAGATGTAAATTCTCCCATATCATACCTAAACCCCAAACCACCAAGTAAGGAAAACCACCAACCAAAACCGCCAAAACAAGTCCATGTATAATAATGAATAGCATTAAAAATGCTCAACGACTACAGAGGCTACTACGCACGATGAGCGTGTAAGAATCCGAGCCTCGAGCAATGGAAACTCGGGCGTATGCATAACCTGGTCGCTTGTGTGAGAGGCAAAAGGGCTAGGTTTTTCTTTAGAGTAGAGGAGGTTGTGAATGCCAAAGGTGCAAGAAAATGGATTAAAAACCGTTTTTGCTCCTAAACTCGTTTTCACAGCATGTACCAGACACGTTAGTGGTGTAAATTCTAAGACACTTGGCTACGCCCGCGAAGGTGTACTTTAAGATATTATGTGTGTACCGATACACTGCTCCTAATTCGCATTTTTTTTTTCTTTTTTTTTTCATATATATTTTTGCAAATTTGAAATAGTGGCGCCGATGTAAAATTTGTCCTCTAACCGCCTTCCATCCCTGTTTCATCGTGACGCTCATCTTTCTTTGCTCATATTCTGCACCTAAACCGACCGTAGATTCAATGAGTCAGTCAACTGTAATTCCTTCCTAGATACTCACCCTTCCACGGGGTCCACTGCTTCCGGGCTGGATCGTGGTTCTGTGTGGTTCGAACTACGGCAAACTTAAAGCTCAAAATAAAAGTAAGGTGAGATAATACGAGTTCAAGTGTACATAGGAAATAATGGCCTTAATCATTTTCTAGTTACAAGATGTTCCTCAAAGACTATGTGATGCATGTAGTTAACATGACATGCCAAACTGATGCAAATGGGAGCAATGCTGTGCAAGATAAAAGTATGACGTTAGGTCCGTGGTTCAGGCAATAAGGGCAACGCAAGAGGATAAAGTCCAAAAGATAATATAACGATTGTGCATGCTTGTTGGAAGTGTACATGCAATGAGATGATGTGGAGTGTATGAGAGATCATGCAAAATTATGTACACTATAGTCAAGTATTATACCCTAAAAGAGCCATAATTTGGAAATTTTTGACCATACACTCGAACATGTAACAAGCGATAGCCAGTTCAACCAAGGTACGCCTACTCCCACAATGTAAAACAAGTTACGCCCTCACGAGAACTATGGTACTCTACAATGTAATGGGAGGCAACATGTAAATAGGTCCCCTATTTTTCTTTTTTCTTTTTATTTTTATTTTATTTTTTTATGTTTTAATGAAAATCAAATGAATAGACAATAGAGACAAAATGCAAGAACGAAAATAAAACAAAATCAAAACTATATACAACAAGTTGAGAAACGACCTATTTTGAAGGGGAATCCCGGTAGAGCGGACTAACAAATCCTCACTATGCTCTTTGAAGATTGAAATGCTCAAGGAATGGCTTGAGGCGTTGACTGACTTTGAAGGACTTTCCAAGATCCTGATTCACCCTACTACCTCCGTATGGATAAACTACCTTAACATGAATGGGCCACCCAACGAGCGAAGCTTTCGAAATAAGTGCAACCGGAGTCAGAATAGTACTTTTGGTTTGGTTCGAACGTTTCCCAGCAATAGATTCACATGGAACACCAGCCGCTTCCTTGTAAATTCTGGAGCTTTCATACGACTCTCACCGCAATTCATCAAGCTCATTTAGTTGCAACAGTTACCGCTTACCCGCTTCGAAGCTGGGATCATAATTGGTGCTCTAATAGCCCAAGAAGTCTTGCAGGTTCCATTTCCCAACTGTAGATGACAAGCCTTTCCATAAACAAGCCTATAAAGGAGACATACTGCACGCTTTTAAAGGAGGTACTGAGAGCAGCTCCAAAGAGCATCAATAAGCCTGAGGACCAATCTTTGCGATTAGCAACCGCTTTTTTCCAAAATATACCTGATCTCCTATTAGCTAATTCAAATTGACCATTACCTGTGGTGTATGTCATGGAAACTTTACGGGTGACTCCATATTTTTTTTAACAGATTTTCAAAAGATCGATTACGTAAATGAGTCCACCATCACTAATAATTGCCCGAGGTATTCCAAACGAGAAAAAACGTGTTCTTTTATAAATTCAAAACAACCTTGTGGCCATTAGTTCTCGTCTAATAGCCTCAACCCACTTTGACACATAATCAACAGATAACAGAATGTATAGGTACCCACAAGAAGGGGGGAACGACCCCATGAAATCTATACCCCAACAGTAAAAAATTTCAATGATTAAGATGGGGGTAAGAGGCATCATGTTTCGTTTTGTGACCCCACCTAATTGTCAGACATCAGCACACGTTTGAAAATTCAAACAATCTTTAAATAAGGTGTGCCAAGAAAAACCTGGCAAAATCTTATCCATTGCTTTTCGTTAGAGAAATGCCCTCCACGCTCTAATGGCAAAGGTTAGATCATGATCCGCTTCATCATTGGGCAACACATCTTCATTAATCGACGGATAAGATTTAAATAGATATGGATCACAAAGCATGATATTTTAACATATGCCAAAAATTTTTCGTTGGAGAAGTCCATCAGGTTGGGATTTGACCAAGACTAGGTAATTTACAATGCCTGCACTGCGAAACCGAACAAGAGTGAAAAGTTGCTCATCAGAAAAATCGCCATTTACGGTGCGCCTGGCAGAATCTGAATTCTAACTAATCGAGATAAATGGTCGCCCACCACATTCTCGAATTTCCTTTAACTTTAATAGTCGATTGAATTCTTTACATAGTAAAATCCACCTAGTTAATCCAGGCTCGTGTCCCGCTAGAGAGCTAAGTACTTCGCTTGCCGCATGATCTGTGAAAATGGTTACTGGTGAGAGCCTACAATGTACGACCGAACTTTTCTAGGCAAAGACGCATACCTAAAAACTCTTTTTCCGTGGGTTGTGTAGTTTGTTTCGAAGTGAGTTCCATATTCACGTCATAATAGATTACAAAGCTCTTTGCCTTCCTCATTCTAAAATAAACTCTATAAAGATAATCACTAGCTCACACATGATCTCAAACTGAAGATTCCAATTAGAGACCGCATGATAGGCGACACTAACATAGTTCCTGAGCTTAACAAAGCTGCCTTCACAAGCCCGTGACTATGAAAGTGGACATCTTTAGCAAGCAATGTACATAAGGGCGCAGCTATAGCACTAAAATCTTTTATAAATTCCCATAAAACTAAAGATGTCCCAAAAATGATCTGATGTCTCTAACACACTTAGAGCAGGGTAAATCGAGATCAACCCTCGACTTCTGGCCTCATCAACTTCAATTTAGCTTTGACACTATGGCCTAAGACAATCCCTTGTGTCACCATGAAATGACACTTTTCCCAATTTAACACAAGGTTTTTCTCTTGACATCTCTCCAAAACTTTTCGTAGATTCTCCAAACAGTCCTCGTAAGAGTCACCAAAAACCGAGAAATCATCCATGAAGATTTCCAGAATGATTTCTATCATGTCACTGAAAATTCCCATCATGCACCGTTGGAAAGTTCCGGGTGCATTACATAATCCAAAGGGCATTTTCCTAAAGGCAAAAGTACCAAAGGATACGTGAATGTCGCTTTCGAATTTCCAAAGCTATCTCAATTTGATTGTAACTCGAAAATTCGCCGAGAAAACAATAGAATTCATGCCCTCGTAACTCTAACATTCGATCAACAAATGGAAGAGGAAAATGGGCCTTTCCTAAGACTGCGATTAAGTTTCCTATAATCTATGCACACCCTCCAACCTCAAGTGACACGAGTAGAATTAGCTCATTATTTTCATCAAGGACCACAAGAACTCCGCATTTCAGAACTACCAGGTTTACACCCACTTCACGTTCAGTAATGTGGCAGATAACAATCTACATCCAAGAGTTTTAATACTTCCTTCTTTTACCAATTTCTTTCATTATCGGGTTTAATCGCCTCTCTCGTGGTTGCCTGAGAGGGTTTAACATCCTCCTTCTAAATGGAATTCTATGTGTGCATCAAGGGCTAATCTCCCCACTATCTGCACTGTCCATCCTAGAGCGCTTCCGTGTGTTCCTCAATATCTCCAAAAGTTATTTTCACCATTCTAAGGAAAGAAGATGATTACCGGAAAAGTTTCTTTTCCGCCCTACAGCGTATATTCGAGGTGCGATGGTAAGGGGTTTCAACTCAAGCTTGTGTGGCCTCTCTTCATAAGTACGCTCGGCCCTCACTGGGTGGCAATGGTTCAAATTTACGGGCTCCACCCATTCACTTCCAGCACTTTGTGTTCAATTATGGAGTGTAGAAACGATTCTAATGCGGGTCACTTCCTCATCCCAACCCTGGCCACCAAACATGACGAAGAGGTCATCATGTAAAGACAATCGCCTAGTATTCGCATCATAGAATCAACTATGTCGATTTCACACTTCATCTTCATCTCCCATTCCTCGAGCACATTAAAGATATCTCGTGGCTAATGCTATGTTCCCAAATGATAGTGTCATTAGCTCCCTACAATGTATAATGACATTAGCGCTTTCCAAGAATGGTTCATTAAGAATCACTGAACCGAGTTCCTTTGATTCACACATGTGCTCGAAAGTGTTGAGACAACAACAAAATCCAATGTGGAAAGAGAACTCGCTCCACTCAGACAATACTTCCTTCACTATCCCTCTAGGAATTTTTACACTACTGGCCAACTAATCGAGAGTGATATCGGCCGGCTCTAATTTCCCCTCCTAACCCTAGGTCCATATATACCTAGTATGGTAACAAATTAACACTCTCCCCTAAATCCACTGTGAGCATGTCCCAACTTGAATTCCCTACTACTATAGAAATAGTGTGGCTCTCGGATCTTTGCATTTTGGGGTGTTGTTTTAATCGCTGAGGTAGATCAGTTCACTTCATGAATGCCTCCTTGTTGACTCCTAGCTTCCTTTTTTACCGTGCACAAACTTTAGAAACTTAGCATATGATGGAATTCTGCTTAATAGCATCTAGTAAAGGAATGTTAAATTTCACTATTGAACAACTATGCATCCTTTAATGTTATTCACTCTCTCGGGGCTCTCACTCTACGAGGATACGGAGTCGGAGGAATATGGGTAGCCTTATCTTCCTCTCGCCTACCATCAATAACATTCGGTCCTAGGGTCATGAGGCTTGCCTCGATACCCTATCATCTTTGACCGATCTACCTCTCAGACTTGTAATGGTTCTTTGGTTGGAATGGTTTTGTCAACTACCTTACCGCTCTGAAGAGTAGTAACAGCTTTACAATGTTCAAAAGTACCCTCACTTGGACTTGAAACTCCCACACTATTTCGACCTCGTGGGTTTCGATGGGTCAGATGGGAGCTCCCTCCCCGCTGAAAATTACCCATATAGAGGCCACCCTAGTTATTCGGGGATCTCACATCATTCAAAGCAAATGCACTCGTGGTTTGTGGATCGTTGGGTCCTGCATAAACTGCGGTTACTATATCCTCCAAACTTCTCTTGGTGTGGAGGTCGATATATGGATCGATTCCCTCGATTCGACCTGATGGAAACCTTGATTGTAGTTCATAGAAATCCTTAGCCTTGATTCTCGAAATGGAGGGACTGAATTTGAAAACCTCGGGTTTTCGTAATGGGGACTCAATAAGCCATAAAAGTTATGTGGGCCTCCCCATCTCCAACTAAAATTAGGATGCTTACTCCCATCTAGATTATATGTTTTGTGCATGGAGAATTGAAAGGCTTCTTGGTAGTTAAGAGCATTAGCTTCGTTTATCCGAATTGCTCCCTTAACTCGAGGAAGGCTCAGGCGCTGATACCGAGTGTGTGGTCATCGATACATGCATGGCTCCTCCACTGTGCAATAGGTATAGAGGGTACTTGAGGTACACTAGCTTACTCCTCGTCATCTTTTTCATCTCTATAGCCTCCAACTCCTTGTTAAATTAGCAATTTTCGCTCGCAATTCATCATTTTCTTTTAAGTGATGGATTCTCCCTATAGCGCATTCATGCACTTAAGAAGGTTTACGAGGTGTTAGTCTCCCATGTTCGAGCATTTTCTCGCTATGGTGTCAAAGAGTTGAATTGCCTCCTAGCACTCTTTCATAGAATTCGCTTGCACAGTATCATTCGATGTATTGTTTATTATTCAAGGATAGTCCTGATGAAAGTACGCACAGATTTTTCCTACATCCAATCCATGATGAGGGATAGCATGGGAGGAGATCTCAGATCTCTCCTATACCGCAGCAAAAAGGTTCACCCGACTTTCTTTAAAGTTCAATTTCTCGCATGAGAGCATTGGTAATGCTGTAGGGAGGGAAAATTTGTCGAGGAACTCATTTCGCATATTTTCCCATGTAAAATCAATCGGGTGCAAGAGAATGAAACTAAATTTTGGCTTTCTCCTTTAGAGCAAAAGGAAATAAAACCAAATGCATTATGCGGAGAGGTGAACCAAGAGGAGAGAAATGCACCGCAAACATCCTCAAAGTTCATCATGAATGAATAGGTGTCTTTATCTGACCCCCGTGGTATACAAAGTAAAGACTCGATCATTTCCAACTTCAGCGAGGAATTGATCGGCCTCTTCGTGCAGTGAATACATGAGTTTGTCAGGGTTCGCTGAGGTTGCAAGGATATCCTGAGTACTCTTCCACATTAGGTAAAGGAGCAGGGGGAGCCCTATATTGATTTCACTGAAAGCTACCATTTCCTCCTATTATCGGTGCTACCTGAGTGTAACATCATCTCCACGTTGTGTAGGTTCGGGATGGAGTCCTCGTGGGTTAACAGAATCCTCGAGTATGTTCATTAAACATGTTGTCGATTTCCGGATGATCCATTTAAGGTAAAATGTTATCTTGAAACACTTGACTTATTAAGGATTCCCATAATTTTCGGGTGCACTCTTACAATCTTATTGCTCTGCAAGCCCAACCGACATGCACTAAACCTACTCCGCCCAAGAAAACAATCTTGTTCGAGATTTCTTACAAAAACAAATTAAAAGAGAGAGTAGAGAACGTGATTCCTGGGATTTGCAATGCAATTGCAATTACCTCTCTAGCTCTCTCTCGCATCAACCGGATCGACGCCATCACTGCAACTGAGCCAAAATGCTTCGCTCTTATTCGTATGTCGACCTATTCCCAAGTTTAGGGAATTAAGGTTGTCTAGCATTGTAATACCGAGGGAATCCATGTGTCATCTCCATAGGGAGGGTCTAAATTTGTTGATCCGTAGGAGCTGCCTCCACAAAAAGTGTAATTTAAAAAGGAATTAAGGGGATTGGCTGTTTGATCGAATGATTGATCGATTCCAGAATATTTTAATTGAAAGATGATTGGCTGGATTCTTGTGTTTCACTACCAATGGTCACAGAATTCCCACCTCTTAGTTTTAGCCTCATCTAGAGCCATCATAAATGGTCTTCGGCGGAAGATTTGTCTTTAAATGCTCTTTTGAAAAGAAAGATGATCAATGATGTTAAACACTTTGCTCTCAATTAATCTGCACTCTTAGCTTGCATTTGTAATACACAACGTGTACCCGAGGATCTCTCGCTCACACGTTGTCAAGAGGATGCCCAACTAAGGTTTTCACAAAGTTTCATGTTTAATAACATCACACACCCATTGAAGTATAAGAGAGGAATTTAGGAATATACTCGATCGTAAGTGAGTTTCAATCAGAGAACCCTCAAAGATAGAAGTTTAGAACTCCATGGAAATTATAGAAATCATAATTGAAGAGAATTTATTCACTAAAAGAACTTTGAGAAAATCGTAAATTCACCTGCAAACCTAAGGATGAAAACATGGTATCATCGAGAATGGAAACGAAATATGAGGTTCTAATTAAAGATTATATAAGCCAATCAAAATCTCGAGAGAAAATAAGTCTTTAACCCTAATCAATGAAACTTCACCCCAAACTATGGAGGAGAGCTCTTCTCATATGAAAACCTAACCCTCGGAATCAAAAGCTACCTTCTCCTTGTGTCCTATAGCTTTTATACCCCTCTCCAATGTGATCCCGCATTAAAAGTTGATTTTCAAGTGTGCCCGCATTAAGATCTATGATTCCTACTCAATCTCGTAGTTCCTGGCACAAAAATTCTAAGACATGTTAGTGGTGTACCTATGACACTTCTGGGCCACTCGGCCACTTTTCTCTCGCATAGGTGTACCCTAAGATATGTTGAAGACTTACACTTGCCACGTCACTTTTCTCGCAAAGGTACCACATGCTGAAGGTGTACCGCACACTTTGGCCCCCTGTGCTTCTCCAACATCGTCATAGCTCCTAAACTTCACCAACCCATGTCAACATCAATAATGATCCATATTTGCTTCCCATAAATCTTGTACACCATGCATTAGACTCGAAAGACTCGCACAAGTCCAAAAACACAAAAGCAATTAAAAGTACCTATCCTCACGCAAACGTGCAAAGTGCGACTCTGAATCGCTAAGTTCTCGCTTATAATTACTTCAACTGCGGTATTCATCACACTTCAACCTCGCACTCCTGGGTAGTCCCTAAAGAAGATTTAGACTAGAGATACCACTCGTTATGAATCTAACAAGTGCGCTTCTGCATAATTAAGCTTTGCAAGTTCCTCAAAATAGCAAATATGAAACATAATACTTCACCTACTTTAGTATGCACCAGTATGACTCATTTAGAACTAACCACAATCTTAAGCAATGAACATAACAACAAGCTAACACAAAATCAGCTATTCAAATGAGGGACCATGGAATTGAAGAAAAATAAGGTGGTCATGCAAACATTGAACTGAAATGATCGACATATTATAGAATAACCATTTAACATAAACACGTAACTACTATGCATAAAGTCAGAAACAACGAACACAACCTGAATAAAAGGTCTTAAAAGTTTGTACGACCATAAGCAAACGAAGGAAACAAAATGGGTGTTGGTGACAATACGGCCGAGGTCTCAAGTACCCAATTGCCAACACCACCCTAATCTAGCCTAATAAGCTACTACACACATCCCTCATCATCTCAAGAAAATGCATCCCCACTGACAGCCTATCCAACTCCTCCCCGAATCTCCCTCCAAGTCGAGAAGTGGCATTCGCCAAAGCAGTGCCTCCTTGGAAAATATGACTTTAGCCCAGAGCCCGCGGTCAAGTTGTTTCGTTTCCCAAATGCATTTGAACCCCACCCTTTATTCGACGCTCCATTCTCTTCAAATCTGGACAGCCTACAGTGCCGTGGTCGTAGGACGGAGGTACCCCAGAATAGCCACTAGAGGTCGCGGGAAGGTCGGGTCTCAGGATGCGCCCGCCCCGTCTCCGCTTTGTTTGCATAGGCCCCAACCTAGGAAGCACCCTCTTTTCCTTAGCCGCTCCCCTCATTCCCGCAGCTTCCACAAGACTCGTCACAAGAGATGGGAATGGAATATGTCTACTTTCATGCGAGAACTGCAGGAAGTCCCTCATCATGGAAAACTGGAAAATTATTCCAGTTTTTGCACAAGAAAAATGACTAAAATTTAACAGTTAAAATTTTCTTTGAGTGGTATGAAGTGCAGAGGTAGCAAGGAGCCCACTAGAAAATGAGAAAAAAAAAATGAGGTGAAAAAATTTCAAGATTTTTATGGTGTAAACCCTAAAAAAATGTAGAACAAAATAAATTTTAAAATTTATTCGTGGTACTGAAAATGAAAAACAAAAACAAAACAAATATATATTGGTGATTTTCCAAAGAGTACAGAAAAATGAATGAAAAAAATAAAAATATGCGGTGACCTGGAATGGCTATCGCCATTGAAAGATGAGGTAGCGCTACAGTGGGCGCGGCCAGGGCGCGCGTAGGCGGTATGGGCTGGGCGGCGCGGGCGTAAGTAGCAAAGGGCCATGAAGCGGCGCGCAAAGTGCATGGGCTCGCGGCTCGGGCGCATGCAAGAGCGATATCGCGCTACGGCGACGAGCGAAGCTGAGCGCATGTGGCACGGCTGACCGGGCGGCTTCAGAGCGCTCGATGTCATTGCCGCCAGTCGCACTCAACTCCGTTGACCTAGTTTCGACACGCATCGTTCTCGAGTCAATTTTTGGGGAAATTTTTTTCGAAAAAATAAATAAATAAATATTTTTGAAAAACAAAATTCAAATAAAATTAGACAAAATTTTCGAAAAAATTAAAATTAAAATTTTCAAAAATGAAATTTTTGTTGATCAAAATGATTTGTTTAAAATGAAATGATTGTCTCAGACGCTTATAAACGCCAGGACTTGATATATATGCACCGATTAGTATGATTGGGTCTCTGTGGTCAGGTTTATGCCTTCGAGATGTCAGATTGTATTTAACCCGCCATGTTAATCAGATAGATGTCAAGGTCGAGGACGAGGACCTGCAGGGCGCCCACAGTGGCACCGGTCGCACCACCAAGTGTTTCCATCGCATGCTTTTACCGAGGTCAGTAGTATTACAGCAAGTGCCATCGTGATAAGCCGGCGTAGCAGTCGGAGGTCCTGGGTAAATTTCCAGAGGTTTAGGGTACATCATCCTCCGACACACAGGGGAGGATCCATGGTGACAGATCATCGTTCATACGCAGACGAGAAAGTGTTAGAGGCTATAGATAATTACACTACCAGGATTAGACTAGTTGTGTTCCAGCTAGAGAGTGAGGCCCAAAGGCGCTTGAAATGGGCAAGGACCTCTCAGACCTTAGAGGAGTCTTCAGACGTGAGTTTTTCCCTGTGTGGACTAAGGCAGACTGTGGATGATAAGTCAAGGCTGTGGAGTCAAGATCTCGGGACTCTACTCATTACGGACCCGAGGATCATGGACATGTCGAGTCTGAAGGTCATCCCTGGGATGGATCAACGACAATTGCTGTGGTCAAAGTATATCGATCAGGAGCCGCAGAGGCCACCGCCATACGCCAGGATCTGCACTGCAGTACTGTGGGGACAAGCATGATATTTCGCCCTGTGACAAAGATATGAGTCCGTGGTCGTGACGCTTAGTGGGTTAGCTAGCTTAGCCCACCTGTGAGGACTAGGAGAGACCATTTAGATCTACCTCTTAGTAGTGTGCGAGTATGTGGTTGTCTTTCCAGATGAGCTACTCGACTACCTCCACGAGGGCTGTAGACTTCAAAGATCGAGTTACACCCCGGTACTCACCCATCTCTATGACTCAAGACAGATGGCACCTGCTGAGTCAAGTAGAACTCGTCCAGCCTACGAGCTACCGGTCAAGGGGGTCTTGCTTGGGGATCGAGCACTTTACCATGGGCGTCCGCTCGCTTAAGAAGAAAGACAAGACCCTGACTGTGCATCGACATGCATACTGGAACAGGTTACGATCAAGAATCTGCACTAATACCATGATCGACATGATCACTCGACAACAGAGGAGCGCCAGTCTACTCTAAGATGTGACCGTGACCGGTTACCATCACCGAGGGTTGTGATATAGATATCCCTAAGACATAGACGCTGCTATGGGCACTATGAGTTTACTGGGCGGATGCCCTTTGATCGACGAATGCGCCCAGCGCAAGATTCACGGACTTCATGCATGGTGTTCCAACCTACCTAGACGCTTTGTCGTAGTCTTCGTGGATGACATTCGATCTACTCCACAGAGCGGGAGCATGAGTATCACTGAGGATTGTTTTACTTGTCGAGAGACCATCAGCCGTACGCCAAGTTCAAGAAGTGCGAAGTTTCGCTTATCGAGGCGCGATTTTTAGGATACGTGTGTCGGCATCGGGGAGTGTCACGACCTGCAGAAGGTCTCGAGGCCGTAATGAGTCGAGGAGACTCAAGTCACTCGAGATACGTAGTTTCGATCACTGGGTACTATAGAGATCTTAGAATGGCCAGTTGTCCATTCGCCGTGATTATAGACTTCGCCACAAAAGATATGGACTCCATGGCTGGACTACCTGAATTCATAGAGAGAGAGATCAGGATGCTCTGAACACTCCTGGATAATGCAGTGTTGGCAGCAAGAGGAGAGTGATCAACCTTCTTCTAGTTCGGGGAAGAGGCGTAAGATCAGCTTCACACGAGTTTCGTGACTAAAAATGTGGATTGGGCATGTGAGACGGATCGCCTCGTAGACAAGGATCCTGTAGTGGCTTCAGACAACGCAGCCCCGCACTGTGAGAACGTGAGAGATACGCTTTATTCTCTACACCCTAGTACGGATCGTAGGAACTACTCAGCTTCTGGTGTTGTTACACTCCCAAGAGTACGATAAAGCCGAATGAGTAAGGTCAAGTCAGGACAGATCGTGAGTTACGCAAATGGCGTGAAGTGGACCTTGTGTGGTGTATATATTGGTCATTGGCGTCGCTTGACATGGATGAAATGACATTTACTTCCGTTGTCGCATCAGACCTAGCTCTGGGTTGCTTGCACCCAACACGACCTTGGATTCGCTTAGAGGTTAAGGCCCTTGTAGAAGCTGTATAGATGTTCTCCCTAGATGTGTGCGAGAGTCGACCCGATAGCCTGGATTATGGAGCAGTGATCTCCAGATTCTCGCTCATGGCAACTCGGATAAGGTGTCACAAAGATGGCATTATTATGTCAGGTGCACTCGTAACATCGCTGGGCCGATTCGTGTGTGTAGGTGCACTCCAGATATCAGTCACTCAGGAGCCGGGGTTGAGTTTTGTCTTTAGACTACGCCCAATGAAGACTCATAGCCTGATTCAGAAAATGTAAGAGGCTCAAGTGTGTCTAGAAGAGAGTTATGTTAATCGAGATGAAAACACACTCTGGCCGTTATCACGTAGACTTAGAGTTGAGTGATAGGAGTCTGAGGACTCTAGATTTGATAACCCTTGAAATTGCATCAGTACATCGGTTTAATAAGGGCTCTAAGATATGGATACCAGACATGACATGGAATAGTCGACTTGTCCATGAATCACAATGACAGACCTTGGGAAGGTCATTACATAATAAAGTAAGGGTTGTGTAGGGTTACACGCTGTGTGATTTACACAGTGTTATATCATCACACAGACATGTCTCCGGATCATAAGGGCACCGGGAAAGAGCACTACTCAGTGGAATTCGCCTACAACAACAATATCAAAGAGTATACGTATGGCGACATATGAGGCGAGTATGCGATGGCTTACATACGAGGCATTGTATGGAAGGCCATGTAGATTACTGCTATGTCTTAATTCGAGGTGGAAGAGAGCTCCATCCCTGATCCCCGATCCGATTAGAGACACTGAGGCGAGCGACATTTAATAACGCTCTTCTTACGCCAGCCTGTAAGAGTTATGCAGAGACGACGCCGACCCTAGAGTTCGAGGTTGGTGATCACGCTTCCTCGAAGGTGATTCCTAAGAGAGGAGGGTCGCCCGGCGAAGCGTGGAAGCTATCGCCGAGATTCATCGGGCCTTCGAGATATTCGAGAGGATAGTAATCAGAAGATACCGCTTGGTTTTACCGCCAAAGATGTCGTGTTCACGTAGGTATTTCACGCCCATGCTCCGTAAGTATACGCCGATCCAGCCATGCAGGATTGGGACAGACGAGGTCGACACCGACACAGACCTTTCGAGGAGGGACCACAGCATTTTGATAGCCGTTATCAGGTTTTGCGACGCAAGACCGTGAGGCTAGCTAGAGCGCCATGGCAGATTTGGTGGAGTGGAGGTGAGTCAACGGGGAACGCGAGGACATTTCCATACGCCACCTGATCCCTTCATGTACACGGTTTAGTCGTTAAATATTGAGATGACTAGTTTACATGTGCATGGTAGATACACTGTGGCTATGCATGTGTCAGGTAAGATCGGTCTGCACTTCGACGAAATTCCTTTAAGGAGGGAAGGATCCCGACCCGATTAATCCCTCATGAACCCTAGGGACCTCCCACTCCAATGGATATAGAACCCTTCCTCAAAATACTAAATAAATTCATGGAGCGAATCCCCTTTACAACTTAACATATCTTTAGAAAATAACGCCGTCAAGTCATAATTTTTTTATTTTTTTATTTTACTACTGGATTTTTCGTAAAATGGGCTTATTTTTCCTGCTTTGACTTTCCCAAATTTACAAAACCTGCGAAAAACATTTAAAAACACTTAATCTTCAATCCTCAACTTCTCAACTCCCTTCGCTTTAGAACCTCGTCCACAACCCAATCAAACACAATATATACACATATACATTTATTCACTCTAAATCATCAAAACATCTAAACTTTCTTCAATTCCATGCACATTTTTATCAAGGTTCAGTTTGAGCCGACTAAGCCGACCGCCACGTATCCGCCCACCAGGATCAAAGCCCAATGAGTTCCTTTTCAAAAATATATACATATATATACCTATATACATGACAAATGATTCAATATATACAATATGCAAAATGTATATACAATGAAATCACAATGCCGTCTCCCTCAATGGCTAGGACTCCACGCACAGAGGGTATTCTCACTACAAGACTGTTTCGGTCCCCAAAATGTTTTTGAAACATACGAAAAGAATGAGCTAAAGGAGCCTGGAGTGTACATTTTCATTACATAACATTTTCAAGATATATCAAAGTAATACATACTTATACAATTAAAAATCAATTTATGCCTTTAAACTTTTTTTCTTTATTTTCTTTCTTTCTCGATGGAACCTGTGTGGATAAACATTAATCTAAATGGGGCCCCGCACGACTGAGGGACAAATCTCATTCCAATCATAACCACTACGCCGTCAGCGAAACTCACGCTTTCTACTGTGGTGCCAATCATAGCACCCATCACGCAGAAGGATATTACTTTAGACACCTATTTCCTCCCCGCTAAGAACTCATAACTTTACCCTAAATCCCACGCCTTAAGGTACCTCACGATATCACCATATACGTTTCATATGGGTTGTGGTAACCATCAAGAAACTCTTTTTTCAAAATACATTTTTAAATCCATTTAAATCCTTTTACTTTTACTATTTATATTTATGCATTCTTTACATTTTAAACTTCCATAATGCTTCCTTAACATATGCATACATATATAATTTAATATAAATATATATATTGATGCAAGATAAACATGTACATTAAACTTTCATTTTATATCTCAAAATCGCTTCACTTTTAAAACTCAATTTGCAAAACATCATTTTTACACTCACGCTCACCGCGCCTAATCCCATTGGCTGGCCGACCCCGCTTTCCCGTCCGATAATCCTTTTCACCTTTAAAAACCACAACCAACCATTATCCATAACTTCCATTTAATCCACCATACACATCTACCACCCAACCACATCACATTCACTTAAACCCATTTAACCATACTAAAAAAAAATACAGAATCAAGGAAATGACCAAATTACCCTTCTTTTCTTTACAAATGACCTTAATGCCCTCAATTCAAATCCTTTTCGTTCTCTATGAATCTACTTTACTTAGAAATTGGAATCATTCCAATTCGACTCCATCCAAATTCAAGTTATGGCATTTTCATGCCAAACTAGTCATTTTTACCGATTTTGATACATCGGACCTGCTTTGACATATACATTCCCACGTCTCGATTCCATATTTGACACTGGTTCTTTATACTCTTGAAGCTATAGCTACGGGTTCTTCTCCAATTGGAATCACCTAAATCTGAGCAATCGAAACTCACAAGCACATTCAAAACAAATCGCCACTCCATGTTCAAAACTCGAACTGTAAATTGGCGGAATTAGCCACATAAAATCATAATTCAACAATGCCTATTTCTGGATGTTTTGTTCTTATTGAAGTCTAGTTTAATTATCCACTTGAATCACTCAAATCGGATAAGAAATGAGCAAGTTATGACTAAAATACGAAAACTGGTCGAAATAGAAAACATAGCATTTCCTGTGACCGGTGCATACCTCAATTTTTGCCCGTAATGTGTTTTTCTTCCATTTTTTCCATATGTTGATACCAAAATCAACTCAATACTCCATATACACTTCAAAACCATTTCATTTTCATCTTGACATCTCTTTTCTATTCAAATCCTCTTCACTACTTATCTCTTCAAAACCTTCCATGAATTCCTCCCAATACTATTCTAATATGGGTTATGACCCATACTCAACCTTAAATATGATGATTAGTTAGGGTTGTTCTAAACCCTAACTCAATTACTCTCAATTTACCCATGAATCCAACTTAAAAGAGAGAATTCCATAACTATCATGTACCATATAGGGTTTACCACCCTATTTTCAATAAATCTTGATTAGGATGAAATCCTAACAAGCCCTAGCCTGGGGACAACTAATAACCATGCACATGGAAATTCATACAAGAATTCATAGTTCCATACCTGGAGCTTGCCTTCTTCCTCTCCTCTCCTCTTCCTTCTTCCTTTCTCTTCTCTTTCCTCTTCTCTTCTCTCCTCTCTACTGCCTTCTATTCGAGACCAAATTTGGCCTTCTCTTTATCCATGTTTGTTAAGGCTATGTTTGGCCAAGTCAAAACCCTCTTTTTTTCTTTAACTTTCTCCTTTTGCATCTCGTCCCCCATTTCTCTCCTATTTCTATTCCAACTTTCTAATTGCCTCAATTCATAACTTCTTCTATTTCACATTTCCTAAACATCTCCTCTCATATATTAACCCCTGGGTCTTTTCCCTTTTATGACCACTAGGTCCCCAAGTGGTAAATTACCTATTTACCCTTGGCTTTATTATTAATTCCGGGTCTTTCGTTTTATTTCCTGAAAATTCCTATTTAGCTTTTAATATACCCTACACAAGTCCGAAAACTGCTAGGGTATATTTCGGGGTGTTACAACTCTCCCCTCCTTATAAGAATTTCGTCCTCGAAATTAAAACATTCGTACCTGCATCAAAGAGACGATAATGCCTCTTCATCCGCTCCTCATGCTCCCATGTGGGGTTTCCCATCGTATGACTCCCTCCACAATACCTTCACTGGGCCGGATGTCTTGTCATACAAGGTAACTTGCCTCGACGGCTTCGAGATCCGTGACTGTTCCTCTTTCTCAGACAAGCCACCTCCGTATTTCCACCGGTTACTCACAATACATGTATGGTCCGTATACACTCATGAGAATGTAAAATACGGAAAACATCGTGAATGCGATCGAGGTCGATGGCAACCTGACCTGATATGCCACCTCTCCAATCCTCTAACAACTCAGATGGCCCAATATATCGTGGATCAAATTTTCCATCAAGCCTCCCAAATCTTAAGACGGCCCACGGGGAAATCCTCAAAATAATCCTCACCTCGAACTCTGTGTCCCTACCTAGCGATCAACCGCGATAACTTTTCCACGGTCTTGTGCAATTTCGCCTATCCCTTATAACTTTGATCTTATCACAAGTCACTTGAACAATTTCCCGACCTACTAATTTCTTTCACCTACCATTCCAACAGACTGAGTTCACATTTCCGTCCATAAAGAGCCTTTATAAGGGGCCATACCACATCGGGTCTGAGAATCGTTATTGTATGCAACCTATCAAGGGTAGATGGGTGTCCTGTACTCTCAACTCCATAACACATGCCCCAAGCATATCCTCTAAAGTCCTGTATAGTCCTCTCATATCGCCATCCGTCTGTGGGATGAAAAGCTGCATCGAAATGCGCTTAGTGCCAAGGGCATTCTCAGAACCAAGTAAAAAACCGTGAGGTAAACCTCAGATCTCCTGGTCTCAACAATGGAAACTGTGTACCATGCAATCTGATAATCTCTCCAACGTATAATTGGGCCAATTTATCCAATGAATCATTATTCCTAATAGGAGGAAATAATACTTTGTCAAATCGGTCTACAATCACCCATATTATATCGTACACCCACAACGTGAAGTCCTACCACAAATCCATAGTGATTCTCTCCCATTTCCACGAGGACCTGAGTGACTGTGAATAGTCCCGCAAAGCCTCGATGTCTCTGGCCACCTCGTCGATACGTGAGACATCCGAGACGAACCGCAATATCCTCTCTTCATACCCTTCCACCGCAGTGTTCCTTCAGTATGATACATCTTTGTGCTTCCCTGACGTATTAGCATGTTTTAGGAATGGGCTTCCTCCATAATCTCTCTCCTCACATCACCTTACATCCGCAGACACACAACCTCTGGGTCCCATGACCACTGCATCACCTCTTAATGATAACCTCGTTGCCCAGACTCTACTTCACCTCTCAACTTCACTATCTGTGGATCCCGAATCAAGCCTCTAACTCGTCATCAATATAGGACGACATGAAATGTGGCTACCGCATCAATCGCTGGCCCAAATTCCACACACCCAAGACCTCAATTCTATGAGTCGAGAAGACGCACTACCTCAAGTGCGATATGGAACCTACGGGTCTCCTACTAAGAGAATCTAACATGGCTCGCTTTCCAGATGATATTCAATGGCACATTCATAATCCTTGATCACTAATCCATCTCCTCTCGTCTCTGCCCGCCTCTTCCTCGTAAGATACAAAGCTCTTATGATCCAAAAATCCTATTGCGGCACTCCATATGCAAGTACGCTCCATATCCGCAAGGCAAATACTACTACCGCTAGCCTGCTGGTCGCAGACCTCAATTCTTCCCTCAACACTTGCATTTATCCTATGGTGTCACACTCACCCATCGTTCTCATATATCACTAATAGGCCTCGAGGCTTAGGGTCCGCCTCAGCCTCGTGGGCCTATGCGTCCGTCGAGTGTGTATCTAGTTCACTTTAGAGGTCATCATGGATTATTTTTTAGTTATTGGCATCAAGCAGGGAAGCAAGTGGGGCCCTCGAGGTTTTAGCTCAACTAAAGTTTATTAGAGTATGTCAAATCTGAGCACTCGAGCTTGTTTCGACTATATCTCCTCATTCAAAACTCGTAATCGTTTCCACCGTTTGTTTTCGTGGTCGATTCCTTATTTGCCAAGGAGGTTTTTGTTAAAATTCATAATTTTGTCACAATCGCTTGACTAATTGGTTTGACTGGTTCATCAAGGCAATACGAGCAACACTCGTTTTTTTTTGGGTGATTTTGGTGAGTACTCCTCCTTGTTTCGATCATATCTCTCTCATCCAGACTTGGAATGGTGCACCGTTTTTTTGTTGGTCTCCTAATTCTTCAGGGAACATTCTGTCAAAATTTCATAATTTTCCTCAACTGGCTCGACTGGTTGGCATCTGTCTAACCGTTAGCCTGCCGCCTTGTGTAGCGTTGGTGGATTTCGAGCCCAAATCCTATATGGTTCGGGCCCATAAGCTCCAGCTCAACCATGGGCAGTATTGTGGGTCCATTTTGGGCCTTGTCTTAAGTTACATGCAGCCCACCATGAATCCATGTGGATACTTGGTGGTGAAGCAAGTTGAAAACTTAAGATATTCAGCTTGCATGGAAAATGAGAGGGAGTTAATAGTGGAAGCTAATTCCGAGACCGATTGCGTTTCCCAAAGCTTGAAGGCTGAAAAACACTGTGTAGGCTCGCAGGCTGAGGTGGGAATCAAGACAAAGTAGAGAAAGATCAAAGTGGAAGGGACCTTCGAGGGCACTTTTCCTGCCAGGGACGCACATTCGATGATTTTCTGATGCTTATCTCGTTTCTTTTCCTGCTTGTGGAAGAGGTAAGAAATAGACCCTGGCTCCACTCTATTCTTTAAGGGATATTATGACTAAATTTTATGTTTTTACTCAACCATTTGAACCGGTTTTCACGCTCATAAATGAGAGCCGCCTACCGCTTCTCGGGCCAAGGGCCTTGCTTTTAGAAAACAACGGATTGTTTTGATTTGTTCTCACCATCCGAAATAGAGAATCAATCACCGCTTTGTTTTGTTAGATTCCTGACTCCTGAGAAAGGTCTTTGACCATTTTGAGAATTATTCCCAACCATTAACTGTTAGGAACCATCACGGGTTCATGAAGTTCAGTTTTTAGAAAAAGCAACTTAGTAGTTTGTTTGCCAGTTGTTCTTGTCATTCTAGTCTAATTACACTATTGTCTTGTTAGATCTTCTCGACTGCGGAGAAAAGTTCTGACAAGTTTGAGATCTTTTCTGCAGTCTAGACTGGCTGGGTTCAGAATGAGTTTACCTTACTGGGTTAGGTTTTCGTGAATGGCAATGGGGTAGCCTGCTTTGTTTGTGTTGGTTCTGGTCATTCTAGCTCAATTGCACTCCGCTTGTCTCTGTTAGATTCTAATTTTGTGAGAAAAGTTCTGAGATCTTTTCTCAACAGTCTAGACAGGTTGAGAAACCGAAACCCAACTCTAAGCCATTGCTAGGTTTTCCTAAATGTATACTTTGGGTACTTTCTGCTTTGTTTATATTGGTTCTTGGTCATTCGTGAGTCGACCGGTGACCCAAGCCATAGTTTCGCTGATCTCTACTGCGGAGGAATTTTCTAACAAAGTTTCAGAATTTTTCTCAATCGCTGGGACTTGTTGAGAACAGATTCAACCGGCCAGGTAAGACAAATTTATTGGCAAATTTATTTTAGTATGTTTCAAATTAATCTATTATGGCATGCTCTAGTTGCCCTAAGGAATATGTACTGACTCTAGGGTCTGAGTTCAGTTCGCTTGAACAAAGTGGGGTAGGGCAATGGGATTTGTAAGTATGGTTTTGTTTGTGGGACTTAAAGGGAATAAAGCAAAGTAAGCAAACCACTTAATTCTTTCAAATTTCGCTTCTTTCTTTTGGTATGGGATCCAATATTTGGTTTTAAATGCATGATGTATGATGTACTATCGGCCCTACCTATTCCCCCGCTGCGGCATGGCTAGGGACTTTGAGTACATGCTGCGGTATTTGTTTCTCACATGCGCATATGGTGTTCGATTTCGACATTCAGGATGCATCTGAGCCTTTGATCGACTCCTCTTATGCACACAAGGGACCAATATGTATAAAATAATGTTAGTAAATGAATTTCACATGGATGTTTCTAGAATTGGGTGTCATGCATAAGCCATTTATGTTTGTCAAGTTAACCCCTTTGATAGCGCTTGGCCACGTAATCTGTGTACACGCCATTTGCTCTTTTCGTCGAGTGTTTTAAGCATGCTAGATACCAATTAGGTTGGTCCGACCTAAGCTGTATGTTTAGCCTAGAGACTATCCGATATGTGATCCATATGCTCCTACATACCTAATTCAATTAGTAGAGACCAGTTCCGGCTCAGAGGGGTGCTACCTACATGAGAGACCTTCCGACAGGTAACCCGACCCCTGACCCGTAAATCTAGTCAAGAGACCGCTTTTTCCATAATTGGAGTCATCAGTTTTTTTGTTCTTACTTGGTTTTCCCTTATAAAATAACAACAAAAAGGTAAGCTGGCGACCTAATAAAACCGTTCTCCTGTGGGATCACACTTTCTAAAATTCAAAATCAACCCACATTTTCCCTTCCATTTAAAAGCGAAGTCACGCCTGGATCTGGTAGGGTCCACACGTGTGTAGGATAATTTGCTCATGCTTCAACTGCCTAGAAGCATATGCAATCACCTTGTCATTCCCAGACACACACAACCTAGGCCCGCCCTGCAGGCATCACAATACTGCAAAGCCATCCTGCCCTGATGGAAGTGTAAGTACTAGAGCTGAGGTCAATCTCTTTTTCAGTTCATCGAAACTCTGCTGACAAGCCTCTGACCATAAAAACGGTTCCTCTTTCCTCGTCAGTCTAGTCAAAGGTGCGGCTATCTTCGAGAATCCCTCGGCGAACTTGGGTAATACCTAAGAGCCAGAGAAGCTCCTTATCTACGCCCAGCACTCGTAGGAGGATTTCCAATTCGTATAACGGCTTTTTGCGGGATCCTGAGACCCCTCTGCGAAACTATGTGTCCCGAAGCGTCTTTATCGAGCCAGCCGACACTTGCAAGTTTAGCATATAGCAGATGTTCCCACGATATTTTGCGAATTATCTCAGAGTGCTCTGCATGTTCTTACTCATTGCCGAATAGATCGGTATGTAGATGATAAACGATCACAAGCGAGTCTAAGTAAGGTGCTAAAAATCATTCATAGGATCCATAATGTTTGGGCATTCATAAGTCAAATGGCATGACTAGAAACTCAAAATGCGATGCAGAGTGTTACTGAATGCTATCTTGGGAACATCCTCATCATGAACTCTCAAGCGGTAGTAGCGACCTCGAAATCAATCTTGAAATACCTTAGCTCCTATGCTTGATCAAAGATCATCAATCCTCGAGAAGAGAGGATGCGATTACGTATTGTTACCTTATTCAACTCTCGTAATCAATCATGTCGCATGCTCGAATCCTTAGCTTCCCGCAGGCTCGCCGGTGCTCCCCGAGGAGACGTGCTCGTGCAATGAGCCCCTTGTTGACCATTTCTTCCATCGTACCTTAAGTTCTTTCCAGTGCAACGGGGGCCGTCCACAGTAAGGGCTCGAAATCGATTCTGTCGAGTGCTTTCGATCTACGAAATCAATCTCATCTGGGGTAATCACGGAAGATCATCGGAAATTCTCGACTAAGATGTCTTCGATCTCATATCATCATCTCTGCCTCAGCGCATAGGCTAGATACCGGATATGACTTTGAGACATCTTCCGGCCATCATCCACGGACATCATACTCGAAGACAATATCTTTCCTTACCCATGTAATCACTGGTTCCCGATCTATAGAACTGCTTCTTTCACGAAACAATCCATGGTGGCGTGATGTCGAGAACTGACCGATCCAATACTACAGTATCCACACATGCGAATTCTGGATGTCAATGATACAAATTGGCCCACTAAACTCCTTAGCCCTCGATAATCATCTACAACCCATGTATACTTTGCAATACTTGCTATAAGTGGATCTCTGTGGGAAGACAGGACCCGTATCTTCTGATCTATGGGTTGTATCTACATGTTCACTTGTCTGATAAATTTCGTAGAAATGGCAGTGAAATTGCACTAGGATCATAGAGGCAGCAAGCATATAAAACTTGGATGGTACTTGTCATGACCTCTTAGTCTTTACATACGCCTCCTATTTGGGTGTTCTTGAACACCACAGCACATTAATACGAGGTCGTCCAGTGTCCTCTGGATGATTGACCTCTACTGCTTTGGTCTCGGATCTGAAGAAGTAAATGTGGTGGAGACCCTTTGCTGGAGCCCTACCCGACTCGACCACTGACCTCTACCTGGCCTTGATTTGCCCTAATCCTGTACGTCCCATACAGATCCACTGCCGGGAAACTATTGTGGGCACTCTTGTAAAGTCAGGCTGCTCCTTGCCGGCCCATCGTACTTGTCTGCACTCACCATAATGGTTCTTCCCACCGCTGAGCACCTGCGGCTTTCAGGACCCTTAGGTACACATCTGTGGCCTCCTTTGAACCACAGCTGGTATGCTGTTGCCACGGGTCCTTTGTGTCTTCCTCCCCTCCTTGAGATTGCTTGGGACCTCCACCTGCACCCACGTCAGGCCCACTCCGTTTATGTCCTTGGTAGGCGTAGCTGGGATTTCAACCCCGTTCTCCTCTCGACCCTAAGCTGCTGGCCTACTAGCCCCCGGTCGTCTTGTGTGTGTCTTTGTCGGCCTTCTTTGTGGTCCCCTAATCGCTAGACTAAGGACCTACAGCAAACCTCTTCAGTATTCGAGAAACTTCGTCATCACTAAAAATGGGACATGTCGCGAGCTGAGGCGCGCCGCTCATGTCTGTCACGGAGAGTGTCCCCTGCTCTAGCCTAAAGAACTCCTCGACGCCCGCATCATGTGGCGGGTGCAGACGAGCTTATGCGTAAACTCTTCCTTGAGCGTACCCGGGACCTCCCTCTGGGCATCTTCCTGCAGACTGCCGCCACCACTTTATTATACGTCGGTAGGAGAGGCGGAAAAGTGACCCGTCTGCTCGTCATTACCTTTATCACTGACAGACCAGCTCATTTCCCTCCTAACCATGATGAAGCCTTTTCCGGGTCTCCCAATCCATCATAGTTCTGTGCCCCTAGCTTTCGCCCCCCTCTATTGAAATTTCTGGCTCGAAATTTGTCGTAATCACACGGTGTGGCTAAAGGTGAGGCCATACGCTCACAAAGGTGTCACGTCACTCCACCACGACCTCGGGAGGCGGTGGCGACCCGCTACGTGGTGGGGTCACTGCATGCTTGTGGAGTGGAGGAACATAAGCGAGACTCATCAACATATTCCTCGAGTGGTGGTGCTAATGCCTGGGAGCTCTCACAGTCAGAGTCGACTTAAGCATTTTACGTGAATTCAAAAATTTAATATGTCATAATGCATATATGGTTTAAATCACATAAATAATTTACTTAAATTTTAAATAAAACATTCACACTTATGTAAGAAATAAAATTCTCAAAATCATAACATTTTCAAAATCGTGGCTTTGTTACACGTTGAAGGATCAGGCCGGATTAACCTCATGAGCAGGGGACCTCAGAACACTCAAATGGATATAAACTCTTCCCTCAAACGTTCAAAATAAAATCCATGGAGGCGAACCCCTTTACAATCCTTAACATATCTTTAGAAAATAATCTTGGGCGAAGTGATAAATTTTTTCTTTTCTTGCCTTCCTTGGATTTTTCGAAAAGATTGGCGGAGTTTCCTCACATTTTCGGACTTTCGAGAATTTACAAAACTGCGAAAACATTTAAAAACACTTCTAATCTTTCAATCCTCGACTTCTACGACCTTAGTTTTAGGATCTCTAGATCCACAACCTAATCAAATACAATATATACACATATACATTTATTCACTTCAAATCATCAAAACATTCAAACTTTCTTCAATTCCAATCACATTTTTATCAGAAGGTTTAGGCTTGGCTAGGAATTAAATGAAGCCCTTCACATTATAAATCCGCGAGGATCAAAGCCCGTAGTTCCTTTTCAAAATATATACATATATACCTATATACATGACAAAATATTGATATATACAATATACAAAATGTATACAATGAAATCTGATCGTCGTCTCTCGGTAAGCTGGAGCTCAACGCACGGGAGGGTACTCACATTTGTCTAAGATCCTGAAAATGTTTTGAAACTATACGGAAAGAATGAGCTAAAGGAGCCCGGGTGAGTGTACATTTTCATTAAGATAACATTTTCGTATATATCAAAGTAATACATACTTATCTGATTAAAATCCAATTTATACCTTAAAAACTTTTTTTTCTTTATTTCTTTCTTTCTTTCCTTTCTTTCTCTTCCCGATGGAACCCGGGGGATAAACACCGAAGCGAGTTTCAGTGCGCAGCGGTAGGGAGACTGAGTCGTTAATCATAACCCACTTCTGTGCGGCGAAACTCACGCTTGCATAGGGTTCAGTCATAGCACCTTATCACGTGTAAGGATATTACTACAAACACCTCTTCCCTCCTCGTTAGTAACCTATACTTTACCTCTAAATCCTTACATGCTTAGGTACCTCGGCGTCTCAGTCATATGATCCTTTATGGGGTTAGGGTAACCATCGGTAAAACATTTTTCAAAATACATTTCTAAATCCATTTTAAATCCTTTACTTTATCAATTTAACCACATTTATATTCTTTACACATTTTTAAGCTTCCATAATGCCTTAACATATATACATATATAATTTAATATAAATATATATATTGATGCAAGATAAACATGTACATTAAACTTCATTTATTCCAAAATCGTTCACTTTTAAAACTCAATTTGCAAAACATCATTTTTACACTCCAGTTCAAAGCTCGATAAAACGCTACCGTCGAATTCTCGTTCGTCAGATAGTCATTTTCACCTTTTTAAAAAAAAAGCCACAACTAACCATTAACCATAACTTCCATTTAATCCACCATACACATTCATTTCACCAAACCCGCATCCACATTCACTTAAATCCCATTTAACCGTACTAAAAATACGAGAATCGAGGAAATGACCAAATTACCTTTTCTTTAAAATGACCTTAATGCCTCAATTCAAATCCTTTTCTTGTTCCTCTATGAATCTACTTTACTTGAAATTGGAATCATTCAATTGACTCATCAATTCAAGTTATGGCATTTTAATACCAAACTAGTCATTTCTAGATTTGTCGAATTGTTGAAACATACCCATTTTCTCCATGTCTTGACTCCATATTTGTGCAGTTTCTTGTCTCTTTTGGAAGCTAAGGTGCTCTGGGTTCTTCTCCAGTGGAATCACCCAATCGAACGAAACTCACGTTAAATCAAGCAGCCAAGGGCTAATCTATGTTAGCGAACGAGAGAATTGACTTGAAGCCACATAAAATCGAGTCGACAACATTTACGGATGTTTGGTTCTCCTTGAATTCTAGTTTAATTACCACTTGGATATCAAATCGGATAAGAAATGAGCAAGTTATGACTAAAATCACAGCGGGTGAAACGAAAACATAGCATTTCCTATCTGAGAGCGATTCTTAGATTTCGCCGGAATGTGTGTGTTTTCTTCATTTTTCCATATGTTGTCTAAAATCAACCAATACTCCATATACTTCAAAACCATTTCATTTTCATCTTAACATATCTTTCTATTCAAATCCTCTTTCATTGCTTATCTTAACCAAGAACCTTTCCAAGCGAACTTCTCCCCGATACCATTCTAATGGGTTATGACCCATACTCATTAAATATGATGATGAGTTGGGTTTGTTCTAAGCCTAACTCAGTCTCTTAATTTACCCATGAATCAACTTAAAAGAGAAATTCCACCACTTCATATGTACCATATGGGTTTTACCACCATTTTCAATAAATCTTTGATTAGGATGAAATCCTAAGCCTAAGGTTTGAGGACAACTAATAACCATTGCTGTTATTTGTGGAAATTCATCTGAGGGTATGGTTCCATACCTTTTTGGAGCTTGGCCTCTTATCTTCCTTTATAACCTCTTCCTCTTCCCTCTTCCTGCCTTACTCCTCTTTCCTCTTATCTTCTCTCCTCTCTCGGTTCTCTGTTGGAATAAATTTGATCTTCTCTTATCCATATTTGTTAGGCCATGTTTATTTGATCCAACCCTTGCATTTTCTTTTAACTTTCTCCTTTGCATCTTGGTCCCCGTTTCTCTCTATTTCTATTCAGCTCTCTAATTGCCTTGAATCCTGCTTCTTCTATTTACATTTTCCTTTTCGGCTTATTTGTATATTAACCCTAGTCTTTCCCTTTTATCACCCAGTAGGTCCCAGTGGTAAATTACCTATTTACCATAGCTTTGTGTAGTCCAAGTCTTTGGTTTATTTCTGAAAATTCATATTTAGCTTTTAATATACCTACACAGTCAGAAAGCGCTAGGGTATATTTGAGTATTCTGAGGAGAATGTAGGGCAGAAATTCAATTTAGAGAAAAATGGCAAAATCGTAATTTCGGTTACGAAATTGTAATTTCGGTTAAAAATCCATAATTTATTCTCTAGATCTCGGATGATGAAACGGATTTCACCGTTGGAATCGTCTCGCGAAATCTAGTTAGCACGTAAATTTCGTGGTCGGGGCGTTCGGGTGCCGTTTCGAGGCGCCGGCGTTCCGGGTCTTGCGTAAAAGATTTTCGATCTGCGTAGTCACATATAAACACGTACTCGTGTGCCGTAAATTAGCATAAGTGGAAATGATGAAAATGGATGGGTGAGATGAGTGTCGAATGTCAAAGCTGGGAAAATAGGGCTGTCGCGAATATTAATGGAATTATTTAGAGTCGTAAAAAGGCAGGAAATGGTAATAAATTTAGTCTTCTCCAAATGAAACCAAAACTAGCGTGATTTGGAAACCGATGCTTGCGATGGCAGAAAATGGAGGTTTTGGAGAGAACCAGCTTCTCTCTGCAGAAATCTGTAGCGATAGATAGTCGGCTGATCTTCGGAGACCGAAGGAAAGGTATCTCTGTAGGAGAGGGCTTCGCGTGGGTACCGGATTTAAGGAGTTTAGACAAACTCCTTTCTGAATCATTTGAGTAGAGAATGAGTAGGCGAGGTAGTTTGATCGATCGAACCTTGGGCTAGAGATTGATATGAATTTTGAAACCCCGAGAGTAGCGGTAGTATTTGCCCGGTACAGTTTAGGGTGTCAAATTATTGCTTTTATAATAAATCATGTGTGGATTGGAATGGGGCCGGGAATGGCGGAAATCTCAATTCACAAGGTGGTAAATGATTGTGATTTATGTCGGAGATAATCGGGGTTTCACTATTCGAGACTTGGTCATTCTCAAAATATATTTTTTGTGTGAAGAAATGGGTTTGAAAATTCGAGTGATTCAGTTGAATTGCTCGTGTTTGATTATTAGCCCAGTAAGGCTAATTTTGATGTTTGAAATAAATGAATTACACTTTGACGCAGTTGTGGCGATTGGATATTATGTGGATATGTGCATGTTTACATATTTGCATGTGATTGAACTATATTAGATTGGCATACCATGCATTCCATATGCCTTCGAACACCTAGGTATAGGGTAGGTGCATGAGATGAGTCTAGAGAGAATGGTTCGGAGGTTGTCTAAAAATGTAGTATCGGTCGGAGTGGTGGAATTAAAGTATCAGTAAGTCGGAGATGGCCCAATTGATATTCATGGGAGGAGGTTGTCCACTAACAAAACAATATTATCATACGAGGCTTGGCGAGTGTAGAGGAGAAGTCAGTGAGGACTCGGGATGAGTTGATGCATTGTAGGCGTTGGTAGGATCATCGTTGCTTGAATCTTGTGTTTATTTTGGAACATTGCTTGCTTTGCCAGGTGGAGGTAGCCCACTTAGGGCGATTCCACTGCGAGCATTAGCTCACCCTTTGTCGAGGATATAATTTCACAGTGCGAGGGAGCGTGCGGGGGACGAGGCTCGTCTAGGGGGATTGAGGATTAGAAGAAAGCGGGTTGGCTTTGGTTGATGATATATACATGTATTGAAATGTCTAATTTTAATATATGTATTGTATAAAATTAATATTGTAATTCTTAACTATTTGAGTGCATGGTTGGTTCATAGTTGTTAGTATGTATTATGAGTATCGTTTGTGGGCCCAAGTGGCCGTATTACTCATGTGATTGGATATATTGGATATATTGGATATATTGCACTGTTTAGGACAGGTATATGCAGGTTTTGTATTTGGGTAGAGCTCCTCGTACAAAGGAGACTCTGCCCGATTTTCGTGAGAAATGTCGGGTCACGGAAACGTGCAGCCTGACTCCATGGTGTGGTGGTCAGCGGACCCCGAGTTTAGGGCGTCACATACATGCTACCCAAAATATAACATTAAAATAGGAGATAAAGATTTTGATAATAGTCTAAGCTTATATTTCAAATTCTTAAGAAATGATTTTATGAAATAAGGAAATAATGTAATGACAATGTATTATAGTGCTTTACATATATTATCAAACTCAAATTATGGAAGAATTTACCAAGATAAGTCATTTATAGAAATTAGTGATGAATGTAGAGAAATTGATGAGATAATAGAACCTCAAAAGTTAGATAGAATAGAAATTCAAACAAATTATATTTTGAGTCTTGAAGATGATACTCCTGAAGAAGATAGTATCTGACAGATGATTTATCCATATTTAGAAACTCGCAATAGGAAATAGTAGTAGAAATGTCTGACGGAAAGAAGTTTGAAAAGAAGATAATGAGGAAGATGTACACATTCACATTTCCTAATAAAAGGAAATTATTACAATGGAGAAAGAGAAGTTGAAGAAACAAACATTTTAATAGATACAGGTGCTAGTTGCAACCATATTCAGGCTAATAAGTGTGAAATTATAGAAATATAACAAGTCCATATGTCTATAAAAATTATGATGGTCAAACATTATAATGTAATTTAAAGGTAGAAATACCCATAAGATTACAAAGAATAACCTTTCTAGTAGACTGCTATAAAGATAACAGAATATAAGGAAATGGACATTATGATATTCTCTTAGGAAATAGTTTCCTAGATAGATTAGATAAATATAAGATCACAAAAGAAGGAATATAAATATATAATGAAGACATATGTATTTTTATAGAAAGACAAAAATGAAAGAAATTACATTCCCTACTATGGTATTTATAATAATAAATATTCTAGAAACTAAGTTATATATAAGTGGATTAGTAGATACAGGATAAAAAATAACAATATTTAAAATTTTTGTATTAAAAGAATGGGAAAATACTAAAATCTCCATAAAATGTGTAACTAAAAATAAAGAAAAAATTACAAAACAAAAAGAAAATGTAGAAATAATGATCCATAATAAAATCGTAAAAATAGGAAAAGGCTACCAATATAACAATATAGAATGTGATATTATATTAGGAAATGACTTTTTACAACAATTCTCAATATATCAACAAACAATTTATACTATAATACTAAAAACACCTTGTGACCACTGGATAAGAGTACCTAGAATATTAAAGCCTTTTAGGATAAGTATAATTAAAAAGCCAAAAATGGAGAACATAAAGGATAATTCATCCTTCTTATAAAATAACAATTCAAGATACATGTGAAAAATTGAAAGAAAATTTTAGTAATAACCCTTTAAAATATTGGGAAAAAACAAAAATCTTCTGTAAATTAGAAATGATAGATCCTGATAAGGTCATTAGAGTCAGACCAATGATATATTCACAATAAGATATAGAAGACTTTAAAATACATATTAATGAATTAATACAAATGAATCTAATAAGAGAAAGTAAAAGTCCACATAATAGCCCTGCCTTTATGGTAATAAAACATAGTGAGATAAAAAGGGGAAAAGCAAGAATAGTGATAAATTACAAGGAAGTGAATAAAATACTAGAATTTGATGGATATTATAATCACCCAATAAGAATATTAATAAATTTAGTAAAAAAGAAAAAAACTATTACGATGAATTTGATTTATAAATCGAGATTTTAGCGAGATAAAAATGGATAATGATAAGTATTATCACATGCAACTTTAGTACACATAGAGGTCATTATGAATGGATGGTAATGCCTTTTGGATTAAACAATGCTCCTCAAGTTTTCTATAAGAAAATGGATAAAATATTCTTTGATTATTTATCGTTTATAATAGTATATGATGATGCCTTTTCAATCGGGGTGGGGCGGAGCATGGGGGTCATTGGGTACGGACCGGATTATTTGTGAAATTTGGGATGCGAGGCGCACGGATCGTGCGGGTTGAGGCGGACCCGGCGGCCTTTGATCTGCGAGCTCGGACGTAGCTGCAAAAACAAGGAAGAAGGAGAGGTCGGCGGGGGCCGCCAGTGGCCGCTCCGTGCCTAAGTCGGTTTCTTTACGAGGAAAGAGCTGCTTAGAGGGCGAATGTGTTGCATATGAGTATGCGTCTAAGAGTGCGTGTAAGAATGTTGGCGTACCTCTCACCGATGGGTGGTCTTGTATTTATAGTAGATGTTCAACCGGTTGGATGGTGAGTCACTTCCACGTGGGCCGGGATATTTCTTATTTTAGTCCATATCGGATTTAATTACGAGGATATAAAGACTGTTTGTTTGAGATAATCCTCCTTCCTTGTGGAGACCAGTAGCGATGATCTCATTATTATTTCCCTTGTATTAAGGTTTGGTTGGATTGGAAGAATGATATATTCTTGGGGGTTATTATTTTACGTATAGGCGATACGATCTGATTTGTAGGATATGGGGCTTCAATTCATTCGAGTTGTC
Source organism: Tetrastigma voinierianum (assembly GCA_016808115.1). Lineage (NCBI taxonomy): Eukaryota > Viridiplantae > Streptophyta > Magnoliopsida > Vitales > Vitaceae > Tetrastigma > Tetrastigma voinierianum. The sequence continues at coordinate 101,754 of JAEQBH010006210.1, forward strand.
CTTTGGACACGGCCTGGAGCCTTCGATTTGGGACGGTATTGAGGAGCACGGGTATTGCGTTGGGGCGTACCAGCTTCTTTGGGCTTGGTCGGTGGGCCTGGCTTTATTTTTAAACCTATCGGTTGCCCCGGCCCTTGTGTCGCATTTGGCGTGGGCAAAGGGGGCTGTAGACTCTCTCATTATCGGTTGTAGTTTCGTGTGCAATTCGGGGTTGGGCCGGAGTTAAAGCCTTGTCGCCGTCATAGAATCTTGTAATAATGATGACCCTTAGGTTTCAGCTTATTTCTCCCATTCCTCCAGTTTCATACATTTCTTTCGTGGATATCTTCGTCTTATGCGCACGCATCAAGGGACCCTTTCTTTCTCGACCTCCTGTTCACGCCTTTTGCGCGACCTTCTTCATTGTATCTGCAGATTACATTGTGTCAGTATCGTTTGATTGGATGCTGTGAAACACTAGGGTTTAACCGATTGGCTTTTATTTCTTGTCGCTTGTCTCCGTCATGGGTCCGGGTCGCTCTTCTTCTTTGCGGATTGGTGATGACTCCTCAGTTGTTATGCGACATGCGTTTGGAGTGCCTCATTGGATTCGATATATCACGAACCGAGCATTCTTTGAAGCCCCTCCTCTTCCCGCTGATAAGGGTAAAGAGAAAATAAACCTAATTACATATCCTGGGGGGTCGGAGTACCTTAAATCTGTCGTTCAACATGCTATGAATGTGGGACCTAGTAAGGTCAAATGCCGATAAGATACCTTCTTTGATCGTTATCGACCTCCCTTGTATCAAAGTATGGGTCCCGATGTCTTAACCTTTTATCGCGACCTTCGTGCTTGGGATGGTTTGTTTTTAAGGTCGCCTTTGTGATGGCTAGCCCGTTTTCCTCTGCACCCTTTCATGAAAAGGGTCTTGCAACATTTCAACATTGCCCCTGACTCGCTCCCAGCGGTTGGGACGGCATTTTGGGTGGAGTTATTGGCTTCTTTAGGGATAAGGGCTCGACATCCTAAGCTTGGCCTTGTTTCTTCATCTTTTTCGCCCAAATGAGACCACCGAGGGCTTTCTTTAATTTTCTAAACGTTCCAGGGCTCCTGCAGTGATCTCTGATCTTCCATCTTCGCATAGGTCGTGGAAGGGACGCTATTTCTTCGTTGGCGGTTTCAATTGAGATACAATCCTTAACGGCCGGGATGACGCCTGGTGTTCCCGGCTGGGGCGCTCCTGATAACATTCATGAGTATTTGTACTGTTTTTGGTGTGACTTGTATGAAGGTGGTCGGATGTTTATGATTTTGTACTATCTGTTTGTTTCCCAGAGGCTCGTCTTGAACCTTGAAGATAATGTCATAGTCTAGCGTTGTGGGATATCACCTTTCGTCACTACGCTTGAGAATTAAGCTAAGGTCGGACATTCTGGTCCATCATCTCAGAGGTCTTCACGTTCCTACCTTGAGGTCTTTGCCTCTTGCTGCAGGGTCCTCTCCCCATTGGGCTTCTTCTTTGGCCAGCTCCTACGGGAAGATTTTGGTTTTCATTTGGGGGCGGCGTCTCGGAAGCCTCGAAGTGTGAAAAGGAGCTTGAGCTCCATTGAGGGCGCTGTTTCGACCAGGACTGAAGGCGGGGCGCCTCTAGGCGCTCGAGAGCGAAGCAGAAGTCATCTCAGCTGGCGAGGCTCACAGAGTAATTTTGAGCCCCCAATTCCCCCCAAGCGTGGAAGGGCTAAAGACCCTTTGAGTCTGACCCGTAGGGCAATCGTTGGTGGATTATGCACATAACCGTGCGGAATCCACCTTTGGGAAGAGAGTCAAATCGCCTCCTCGAAGGCGACATGCGAAGAAAGAGCGAAACTAAAGTCACGAAAACCGGACTCTTTTGCTTTAACACCGAGACTTCGCGCGGAGTCTTTGTCTCCTCCATCCTCAAGGACTGAGCCCGGAGGTCGGAAGCGATGCTTGTTGACTAGGCTTTGGCTTTATCCGCCGGGGGTTGCCTCGATGAAGTCTATAATTGTGCTTTGCTTCCATCTTTGCTCGTGTTGGCGTTGTCTTCATGTTTGATATCTTGGTGCCACTCATCCCAGAACAGCCGAGAAGGCTATTAAGAAGCACGTAAGAGTTGCGAGATTTATAAAGCGAGAGGTGGCCTCTCGCCAGAGACGAGCCGAGCTGCGGGAGCGAGCGACATATGGCGAAGGGTGGGCGACTTAAGTGCGATTTAAAGCATACGCCGTCGGCTGCGTTAAACGAGAAAGTAGGAAGACGAGGTCCCGTAACTGGCATTGCCGAAGCGAGCCGGGGTTAGTCTCCGGGCTTCCTGAAAATGGTTGGCGAGCCTGAGAGAGCGATGCATGTGAGCTTCTGATGGTTAGGGAGGAGCTCATCACCTCGGGGATATTCACGTGATCTTGAAAGGAGAATTAAGTCGCGATTAATGGCGATCGAATGATAAAAGCGCCTTCAGGCGGCTCAGTCATGAAGCTTCGAGTGCAAAGGCGGCTATTAAGGCTCGTCGTGAATGATACGAGCGCCAAATTTGGCGAGCAGTGAGCGAGAATGTCAGCGGGCTAGCGGATCTTCATCGGCGAGTTGGTTTAAAGCATCGGAGGATGAGGTCGTGGGCGGCGGGGACCGGGCGGCGCTCGGTGGAAGCTACGGGTGGCTCGCCTTTCAACGGAAAGTTGTTAACGCATACTCAGATCTGGACTTCAATTTTGACCTCCCGGCTTGAAGGCGGGGAGGAATCTTTCTAAGAACTATTCTCGAAACTGGTACTTTCCTTGGAAATTGGCCAATTCCCTCTTCATCGTCCGCTTCCTCATGCTGTTCTCCCGATCTCCTATGTAACATATTTTCAATGGCTGGCTGACCGTTTATCTATATATCGTTTTCTTTTAATTAGGATCGGGGCAGAGACATGTAACCTTCAAGAAATATTTATATACATATATACCTTTATATATATATATATATATATATATATATATATATATATATATATCGTCTAACGTTTTCATAGTAACGCGTCGCTTATCTTCCATGATTTAGTAAGCGGATTGAGGATCGAATGAGATGAATAAGCTGATAGGACTTAATTAAAATCCGTGGCCTTGTAGGGTGGCGACTTGATTTAGTTAATATTGGGAGGAATCGCTAATGTCTACAGGTTGAAGTGAGTTCGTCCATGCGTATTTGAGGAAAGAAGTTTCTTAGATGTAAGTGTCGGCGAGGCTTGAATCCATGGCGATGGATGAGCTCTTCGGTAGAATTGTAAGTGAAATAGTCCACGTCTTTGAGTGATGGGATATGAGCTCGTCGGGATGAATAGTAAAGTAAGAGGCTCGTCCATCTTCGGAGTGATGGGATGGCTCGTTAGAATGAATAGTAAGTAGAGGCTCGTCCATCTTTGGTGATGGGATGAGCTCGTCAGAATGAATAGTAAAGTAGAGCTCGTCACATCTTTGAGTGGTGGGATGAGCTCTTCGAGCGAGATTTTAAAGTGAGGCTCGTCGGGATGAATGGTAAAGTGAGCTCGTCCATCTTGAGTGATGGGATAGGCTCGTCGAATGAAAATAATAGTAGAGCTCGTCCATGCTGAGTGATGGGATGAGCTCGTCAGGGCGGATTGTAAAGTAGAGCTCGTCCATGTTGAGTGATGGGATGAGCTCGTCGGAAGCGAGTGTAAAGTGCTGATCCATCTTTGGGTGATGGGATGAGCTCGTCGGGGATGGAGTGTAAAGTAGAGCTCGTCCATCTTGGTATGGGATGAGCTCGTCGGGCTTGAGTATGTAAAGTAGAGCTTTCGTCCGTGGAGTGATGGGGCTCGTCAGGATGAATTGTAAAGTAGAGCTCGTCCATGCTGAGTGATGGGATGAGCTCGTCAGGATGAATAGTAAAGTAGAGCTCGTCCATGCTAAGTGATGTGATGAGCTCGTCAGGGCGAATTGTAAAGTAGAAATTTCGTCCATCTTGAGTGATGGGATGGGCTGGATGGGATGAATAGTAAGTAGGCTCGTCCCGTCTTGGTGATGGGATGAGCTCGTCGGTGATAACAAAGTAGAGCTCGTCCATCTTTGGTGATGGGATGAGCTCGTCGGGATGAATAGTAAAGTAGAGGCTCGTCCATCTTCAGGTGATGGGATGAAACTCGTTGAAGCCAGTGTAGAAATTATAGCTCGTCCGTCTTGAGTGATGGGATGAGCTTCGTCGGGATAGTGTAAAGTGAGGCTCGTGCATCTTGAGTGATGGGATGAGCTCGTTAGGCACGAGGTGGCAAGTAGAGCTCGTCCATCTGAGGTGATGGGATAGGCTCGTCGGAATGAATAGTAAAGTAGAGCTTTCGTCCGTGTAGTGATAGGATGATTCGTCGAGAAGCAGAATAATAAAAGTAGAGGCTCGTCCGTCTTGAGGTGATGGGATGAGCTCGTCGGATGGTGTAAGTAAGAGCTCGTCCATGCTGAGTGATGGGATGAATAGTTGGAAGAATTGTAAAGTAGAGCTCGTCCCATCTTGGGTGATCAGACAGGCTCGTCGGGATAATTAGCAAAGTAGAGGCTCGTCCATGTGGGTGATGGGATGAGCTCGTCGGAATGAATAGTAAAGTAGAGCTCCTCGTGGCAGGTGATGGGATGGGCTCGATAGAATGAATGGCCAAAGTAGAGCTGCGTCCATGCGGGTGATGGGATGGGCTCGTCGGAGTGAGACGGCGTGGCGCTCCGGGCGCTAAGGCGAGTGGCAATGTAACTGGTGGTCGACTCCTTAGGCGTGGCTGTCGTGGAGTGGCTCAGTGAAGTGACGGCGTGGCTCCGGCCATTGGGGTCAGTGGCGATCTCTTTGGTAGTCGCTCGGCGGTGGCACGTGCGGAGTAGGTGAGCTCGTCAAGGTGAGCAGCGTGGCTCCGTGCTGGCGAAGTGGCGATGCTGGTGGTCGACTCTGGCGGCGTGGCACATGCGGAGTAGGGAGCTCGTCCCGAGTGAGCGAGGCGTGGCTCGGGCGTAGGCGGGGAGATGGCGATGTAACTGGTGGTGCGACTCTTGAGCGCGTGGCACGTGCGGAGTGGGGAGCTCGTCCAGAGTGAGTAAGCGTGGCTCGGGCGCTAAGGCTGGAGTGGCGATATAGCTGGTGGTCGACACGGGCGGCGTGGCTGTGCGGGGTGGGTGGGCTCGTGGTGGCGGCGTGGCTCCAGGCGCTAAGGCCGAGTGGCGATGTAGCCTGAGTTGGCTTGACTCCTGAGGCAGCGTGGCCTGTGCGGAGTAGGTGAGCTCGTCAAAGTGAGCAGCGTGGCTCCGGGCGCTAAGGCCAGAAGTGGGCGATGTAGCTGATGCAGTAAGCTCTGACGGCGTGGCTGTGTGCGGAGTAGGTGAGCTTCGTCAGAAGTGGCGTGGCTCCGGCGCTAAGGCCCAGTGGCGATGTGGCACAGTGGTCACGATCTGACGTGGCTTTGTCTTGGAGTAGGTGAGCTTGTCAAAGTGAAGCGGTGGCTCAGGGTGCTAAGGGCCGGTGGCGATGTGGCTGGCGGCTTGACTCCTGGCGTGGCTGTGCGGGTGGGGAGCTCGTCAAAGTGAGAAGCGTGGCTCCGTTGGTTTCATTGCCCGTGATCCCGAATCATGGTACACGCCTTTGTGTGGGATCGTTTAGCTTGTCAGTGTGGTTCATTTGGGAGAGCTCGTCGAGAATTGTTGCTTGGCTCAGTCTTTGTGGCCTTGGTAGTTAAAGTTTGATATGTTGAAAGCGCTTAGTGTTCTTTGGGTTAATTTTGATTCTTGGAAAGGCGGCGTCTTTAATGCGGGTTTATGGAAATTTGGAGCAGTGCCACAGACTTTCGAATACTCTAATCTCCTTATAATATCGATTTCACTTCTTGCGAGGCTTGTTCTTTGTATATTACCTGGCCCAGGTTTGCGTGAGATGAAGAGTCAAGATTGATCCTGCCCATTTGGGGTCTCTGAAGATCGGAGTCGGCTTTTGTTCATACGCATGTGGGAGTTGTGTTTTCCTGATCTCCCCTTTTATGGGAGTCATGTTATTCCCTAACCCCGTCTTTGGGAATGCATCAGAAGGTGGCGCATCTTTGTATTTGCTCTCTCTGTTTTCGATCTTCTTTTTCTTCTCCTTTCTCCTTACTCCTCTCTTTTTCTCCGCTCTTCCTTTCTTTTCTTTTCTTTTCTCCTATCACACATTTCCTTGCCTGGGTTTCATTACTGTCTTTCTCCTTTGTCTTCCCTTCTTCCTTTCACTCACTATTACACCCTTTTTCTTTTTCTTTTTGAGAGCTGCTTGAATCTTCTCAAATAATCGAGGACCTGTGATTATGGCGGATAATTAATTGAAATAGAACACTTTTGCTTTATGTCTATGTATCTTCTTATTTTGCCTTTTACTGTGTATCTTACATATATGAGCTGTTTGAGATGTCTAACCAAATAGTCAATCGTTCCATCATCACATGAGATAAGGCATTATTTAACGTCTGAAGCGTCTTTATTGGCAGCTTAAGATGTTCCGCACTTCCACGTGTCGCCGCAAGATTTTCCTTCTTCAGTTTGAGTTCATAATTGCACGGTCGGCATTTCAGGATATGGTCTGGGCACTTCAGGTTGGGGCCTAGCTTTCCATGCGCTGGAGTTCTTCCTTCTTTGGCAGGAGCTTCTTTAAGACTAAGTCGCCCGGCATGTAGCTCCTGGGGTTGACTCTTTGATTATAATTGCCTCGCTGTTTTTTCCTTTGATCTCCTCGCTACGCCTTTAGACTTCTCCGCTTTTCATCTAAAGGCTCTAAGTTTAGGCGAAGGGCACCGTCCATTTATGCTCCTCGATGCTAAATCGACTCTGGAACTATTCCTGCACGACGGGGGCTCACTGCTACGTGCCAAGGCTAGGGCAAATGGGTTTCACAGGGTTCAGCGACTTACGTGTTGTCTGTGAGCCCGTGATACCTCGGGAGGTATTACCAGGTTTCCTTTAAGGTCTTCTAATTTAGTCTTCAAGGGTGCTAGGAGTTAAGTTGTGACCCACCACTTTTGTCCATTTGATTCTTGGGTGTCTTGAGGGCGAGTAATAATTTTTAATTAGAGCTCGGCACAAAATCTACAGTGCATTGTCGAGCCTTTAGTTGTGCGATACCGGGGCTGGGATTTTAAGCACATATGGTGCAGCTCGCCACGAAGTGTATTTTTGCTCTGTAATTGTGGCTAAAGGTTAAACACGCCCATGGTGGAAATAGTCACGCTGCGACAGTGTAGATTTGCCGGCCAGCTTCTGATGGGCGGGGTCCTATGTCCAAGCCCTAGTATTGGAAAGGCGAGGACTTGTGGTTGATGGCCGAGTTCGGCGGGGCGTGAGATCTTGAGATACCGCGAGATCCTGCATTTTCTTGACTAGATGGTAGCATCCTTGAGTATGGTTGGCCAGTAGTATCCTTGCCTTAAAACTTTTCCTGCTAATGCCCGGGCTCCGATATGATTCCCGCATACACCCTCGTGTACCTCTCTCAGCACGTACTTGATGTCCTCCCCCGCGATGCATTTAAGAAAGGGAGTGAAAAATCCTCGCTTGTAGAGACTTCCTTTATGATTAGTGAACCTAGCTGACCTCGCCCTTATTTTATTTGCTTCTTTGGTCGTTGAGTGAGCTTCTCCGTCTATTATATAGTTCCAAATGGGGTCCATCAACTTGGCTCGGACTGTCGGGGCAAGAGTCATAATAAGGATCGATGGAGGGTTGCAGTGTTCAACGGCGTCGACTGCCGGGGTCTTCTTGTGAAATTTGTGGCTAACCCATGGCGTGCAGAATTCTACGTTAAGGGGACATGGCGGCAGACCAACACAAATTTCTTTGTAATAGATCGCGGACCTTTTGGAGTATAGAATCATCGTTTCACTTTGGCCGTGAGTCCTCTTGTTGCTGACCACGGTGGGAATCCTTTGTATACCTCTGGCGAAATTGGACCTCTGGTGAATGGGCGAGGGTTGAGCTGCTATCACGGCCTCATACGACCTCATTGTTTACTGAAACATGGAACCCAAATCTGAGCGCATATTCAATGTCTATCCCTTCTGGTGAGGTTAAGTGGAGCCCCGCTCCACTTCCTTGTGCATTTGAGGCCATCTGAAGGCTTCCAAATTGAAATTAGTTAACGTGGAGGTGAATGCGAGCAGGATACGTCGGAGGCGAATTCCATGACGAAGTCGGCTAGGACCTGTGCTTTTATGGCTGTTTTTGGCTTGTATCTGATGTCGAACTCGCTTAGCTCTATGGCCCACTTCATCAGCCTCCCGGAGGCTTCTGGTTTGTGTAATACTTGCTTCATCGGATATTCTGTCGGGACTTCTATGGTGTGAGCCTGGAAATAGGGAGCCCGGAAGCAGGATGTGATTGCAGTGCTAGTATTAGTTTTTCCATTCTCGGGTACCTCTCCTCCGCTCCTCTCAGAGCTCGACTATAATAGTAGACTAGGAGTTGTACTCGTTCTTTGTCTCACGGCAAAATCTGCTTGTTGGTTGAAAGTGGATCTGACTGATACGAGGTGAGAGTTCTCCTCGACAGGACTTACTAGGACGGGTGGAGAACTCAGATACGTTTTTAATGCTTCTTCGCACTTCGTATCCCATTGGAAGGCCTTCTTCAGGATTTTGAAGAAGGGTTGGCACTTGTCGCTCGCCTTGGATACAAATCGGCTTAGGGCATAATCATGCATCGATCCTTTGGACTTCCTTTATTCACGATGTGCGACGGCGTATCGAGCCACATTGCTTTATTTTATCGAATTTGCCTCCAATTCCCCTTGTGGTTGACTATAAAGCCCGAAATTTTAATTTGACTACCTTAGAAGGCTCATTTAATTTGGGTTCGGCTTCATGTTGTAATTCCTTAGGATGCTGGAACGCCTGAGAGGTGAGGATGTGGAGATTGGTACATGTGTAGATTTTACCGGCATGTCGATGCAAATATGCCTCCATAGTTGCACCTATCTTAGCCACGGAACATTCGAGTTCGCTAGTCTACGGTAGGTCGCTCTGGTTCTTGAGCTGGCGCCTCTTTCGATAAGCGGTCGTTCCACGGCTGCCGCGAAGAGGTCTTTCATGTCATCGGGTCCATGCTAATCGATTGTGGCGGAGAGCATCCGTAAGCGAGAAGTTCGTGGCCCTCGAGTGGCGTCCGTGAAATTCGATCCTTGGCAAGAAAGGCGTCAGCCGGGCATACCTTGTTTATGTCAGTGAAAGTCGATCTGAGTCGCCCTTGCCGTTTGCACAGCGAGGACAACGTGTGACCACTCGGGATGTTACCTCCTGATTGCCACGCTTGGAAGCTTGGAATTTCCTCGTTGATGGCTTTGCACTCTCGGCACGACTCTACGTTTGTTGACCGACAGGATGGTTGGTGTTAATCTGTGAGTGATTATCGTAGGATCGATTCCTCCCATGTCACTTTATTTCCCGCGAAATATATGCAATGTAAAAATTAGTGAGGAGGTTTTGAGGTCTCAGTTAGTCGTGATATAGGCGAGATGTTGGTGTCATCAGCGTGCGGTTCTAGTTCCTCAGGCTCGGGTCGGGTGAGTATCGTCGCATGTCAAACTAGTCCATTCACGTTAATGTGCCGGCTGTTTCATGCGATTAGTGACGATCCCTGGCCGCTCCGTCTCCTCGGACGTCACACCACCATGTATGGTTGGAAATTTGATTATCATGTGATACGGAGGGATGGCTTATTCACGTTGAGGGAGGATCTGCGGCAACATGTTATAAAAGCTGAAGCGAAGTCTGGTGGAACCTCGTTATCGTCGTCGCACATGAGAAACTCTCGGGGTTGCACCGGTTGAATCGAGCCCAGTGGTAATACCTTCTCTCACAGCTTACGAAGTAGATGTGTGTTAACGAGATCTAGCTTTTCTCTCCTAATGCCCATTTTTGTATGAAAGTGGCGAAGATAATGTGTTGGAATACGATTTATCGATTAGAACCCGATGAATGCATTTGTGTTGTACGATCGTACATTCTGATAGGTGTCTGTGGAATCTTGAGCATCCCTCGGTGAGTGAAGTGTGATGTGTGATGTCGAGTGGCATTTGTTTAGTTCTTTGCTTGTATTTCCTCCGTCTCTGTCGATACGTTAGCACTCACAGAGTGGCATTCCAGGCGAACTAGATTCTCCTCCTCCTGCAAATCCTCCAGAGATCACGTGGATTTCTCCACGGGGTTGTTGATGTTGAGTTGCCGTTTGCCGAGGTGGGGCACATTTAATTTAGTCAGAACTGGTTCGATTCTGGACGACTTTGGGCTGGTTACGGGCTGATTCTAGACTTGATTCCCCGGGGATATGAAACGTCGAAGGTATCCGCGTTGTATTAAGTATTCTATCTCTCTCTTGGGTTACTGTTGTCGAATCACGATGCCAGTAATCCACTATGGAACTAGTGTTTAGAGTTGTCCCTTGTGGGCGGGATCGATTTCATGCGGGTTGGTCATCTCGGGAGCCCTGCTGGTTGCACCTCATGCGGGACACCGTGACAGGCTATTAACAGGAGTGGAAGCTATTTGAGGTGAGTAGCGTCGTCGTCAGTTGTGGTAGGCCCCAGACGGTCCTGAGATTTCCTCCTTTTTAAGGGGATGCGATCTTTTCTTGAGGTTCCAATCACGAATTAGCTACGTCTCCTGGGGCTCGGGTCTCTTAGTTTATGCGTTGTACTTTCTCTTTTCGGGTGGAAAGAACTCTCTCTATAACGAATGTAGGGCCTCTTCACCATTTATATATTTCTCACGGTGGCGTAGTACCTACGGCCACATGCTGCTGCGGGTTCTTAGATGAAAACATTAGGTCCTTCGATTGTACTCCTAACCCTGTGAATCTTTGTGTTGTGAATTTCTCATCGGGTATGTCTATTCCTGAGGGGACTCGGCGTTGAACCTTTACGTGCGACCCGGGCTTTCTTGCGAGCCTGTTTGGCGATCAACGGATGGTAACTTCGGCTATGTATGATACGGCTCGATAAAATTGGGAAACCAACGCAATGGATAGTTCCCTGAATGACGAGATGGACGAAGGGGGAATTCTATTGAACCAGGCCAAGGCTGGCCCTTTTAACGTAGTGGCGAATGCCCTATCGCCAAGGTCTGACTCCCATGTAGCTCCATCTGATTTTGTAAGTATTGAAGGGTGATCAACGGGGTCTTTGGCTCCGTGAATGTTCTATTTGTGGCATTACGAACCGCGGAAGGGAAGTGCCACCTCGGTACGTGAAGGGAGGCTCGGTTTGTTGTACCAAGGTATCATAAATGCTCAAGGCGTCCTCTAACCACCTCCTTCACACGGCTGAGCTCCTGTTGAAGACTCCGAAACCTCTGCTCCCATGTACGCTCCTCTGCTCTGGTGAGGTGATGTAGTGCTTCGTTGACACTTGCGATGTGCCGTTTTCCTCCTGCGGGGGGGCGATTGGGGTAGTGCCCGGATCGGCTGGGTAGGGGTTGCTCTTCGGAGGAGGAAGGTCTGGTCTTCCCGGTCTGCCGTATCTCCGCCAAATGTTGCAGCTATACGGTAAGTTGTTCCGATTCTTCTATCGGCGGTGGTGTGGCCAGTGCTTCCATAGTTGGTATTGGTTGCATTGTACGCTGTCCTAAGTGCGCTATCGGCGTTGCACAGTGGATCCTACATCCTGGCGGATTGGCGTTGCCCACCCTTGTGTTCTTGTTGATACCATCGATCAGCGAGAAATCGAGTTATATTTATAAAGAGTATCGTTCCCACAGGCGGCTTGATTGATGATGCCTTTTTCAGCGGGCGAAGAATTTGGAGCGTGTGGGGGTCGTGGGCTGGACCGGATTATTGTGGGGTAGGATCACGGCGCTGGATCGTACAGGTTGAGCGAGATCGGCGCTGTTGATCTGCAAGCTCTTGGACGTAGCGCTCCTCTGCAAAAACAAGGAAGAAGGTGGGTCGGCGAGGGCTTCGCCGTGGCGCTCCGATGCTAAGTCGGTTTCTTTCTGAGAGAAAGAGCGCAGAGGCGAATGTTGCATAATTATGCATCTAAGAGTGCGTGTAGAATGTTGGCGTACCTTTCATGATGGGTGGTCTTGTATTTATAGTAGATGTTCAACCGATTGGATGGTGGTTAGGAGTCCTTCAGCTGGGCGGGATATTTCTTATTTTTAGTCCATGCTCGGTTGAATCTGGGATATAGAATGAAGTACATTTGTTTGAGATAATCCTCCTTCCTTATTGGGGGAGACCCAACTGGCGATGATCTGTTATTATTTTCCCTTCCTTATTGATAAGGTTTGGTTGGATTGGAAGAGACCCGATATATTGCTGGGGTGATACATTTTACGTAGGCGTCTGTCGGTTGTAGGATGGGGCTTCCAATTCATTGAGTTGTCGCGCTGACACAGCCTTGGGCGCCGATTTGGGGCGTGCGAGGAGCACAGGTATTGCGTTGGGCGTACCACTTCTTTGGGCTTGGTCGAGTGGGCTATGAAATTTATTTTTAAACCTATCCCATTATACATTGATGATATGTTAATCTACTCTGATAATGAGAAATATCATGAAAAACATTTGAATATTTTCATAACACTCTGTAAGGAATATGGTATAGTTCTTTCATAAAAGAAAGTTGAAATTAGGAAAAATTAAATATAATTTATAGGAATGATAATAGATTCTAGAGGTATAAAATTACAATTACATATAGCTGAAAAAATAAAAGATTTTCCTGATGAATTAAGAACTAAATAAATGATACAAAAAATTTTAGGATGTTTAAATTACTCCTCTGATTTCATAAAAGACTTAGCCAAAGAAAGACAGGAATTACAAAAGTTGTTAACAAAGAAAAATCAAACAGGATGGAATGAAAAACATACTATGATAGTCAAAAGATTAAAGGACATATGTTCAAATTTCCCTAAATTAAGATTGCCTAATGAAAATGACAATTTAATATTACAAACAGATGCTTTAGATAAATATTAGGCATAAATTTTGAAAACAAATTTAGGAGAAATATGTTGATATAGAAGTGGAACCTTTAATAATAATCAGATTAATTATGATATTAATGAAAAAGAGTTACTTGCAATAATAAAAAGGATTAATAAATTGGGAATAATGCACATTGCCTAAGCCCATTATTATAGAGCGATAATACTCAGGATTCAAGGTATTTATAAAAAATAACATAGAAAAAGGAGTATAAGTTAGAAGGTTGTCTAGATGGCAAACCCTTCGTAGTTATTATAATTTTAAAATTGTAAATATAAAAGGTACTGACAATTTTCTTGCATACTTTTTGATTAGGAATGTCAAATAACATCCAAGAAATGCGAGATATCGCCACCGACATGGCTGAAGGAATGAATATGATTTCAGAAAATTACAATTATCTCATTTCAGTTGAAGAAAAAGTTATAAATTTACAAAAAGATATCAATGATATAAGATCTAAATCATATATTTCTCAAAATCTCTTTCAAAAATGTTTGGAAATATTAGGAGAAATGATAATGAGGTCAGATGATGTTTCCTCAGCCTCTTTAGAGACTAAAAACATCAATAAGGTTGTAACACCCAGGAATTTGTATAGGTATAAGTTATGAAAATAATAATGACAGGAATTTGTATAGGTATAAGTTACGGAAAATAATAATGAATGAGAATTTGTATGGTATAAATTACAGGAAAATAATATGTGAGGAATTTTTATAGGCATACGTTATGAAAATAATAATGATAATTTAATTAGACGTTATGAAAATAATGATAATTCAATTAGACGTTATGAAAATAATAATGGTAATTCAATTAGTAATTAATTAATTAATTTAATGAAAGATGGGTAAAAAGGTAATTTCCTAATAGATACCTCAGGTATAAATTGGAGTAAGAAAAGAAAATCATTTCTATTCTTCTTTAAATTTCTCTCTGGCTGGTAGAATTCTAGATGACGTCTGACTTCGAATCTAGGGTTTGAAGAAACGGAATTTCTTAGGTAAGATATTCCTTATTTTATTTTTCTAGATTTATTTGATGTAGATTCTTTAATGTTTCTTTCAATTTAGATCAACTCTGAAGAAGTCAAATTTAGATTACACTTTCGTTCTTTAGAAATAAAATAAAATAAGGATTGGTGGTGTCATACTGAATTACTTTGAGTATGAGAATGAAAAAGTAAAAGAATAAAAAAGAAACATAAGTGGGAATTGTAGAGATGAACAGTAGTATATGGCAAGTAGGTCGAAAAGTCAAAATGATATATTTGCATGATTTTGATTGGTATAAGTGAAAAGATAAAAGGGGAATGTGGTAAAAAACCAAAAAGTTATTGTTATAAAATAAGTCTTGAAAACTTAGGTATAAGAAATCTAGGAAATTCGATTCATGATGGATGCTTGAAAAAAAAAAAAGGAATAATGTTAGATATTCAAGATTTATTTAAAAAAAAAAACAAATATTTGAGTATAATTTTTGAAATAAAATAATAATAAACAAATAAGATAAATTTAGAGAAAATGTAAATTTTTATAAATATATGTATTTGATAAATATTTAAAGATATATGTATTTTGGCAGTAAATATTTTATTAAGAATATCAAATTAAGAAGTTTTAAGAATAAATAGTAATGATGATAGTTTCTTTCTTATTATTTTAGGAGGAAAATATTTCGTTTGAGGGTGCAGTTCTTCGGATTAAACCTTTCAAAGCTTTTGAATACTCCTTTGAGGTAAGGGATTCTAATCTGACTTTTCGAACAAAATTATTATTTATATATATATACGTGTAAAGGGATATTAATGCAGATTTTAGAAATAGGTGTTTGTTTTACTTCATTTGAGGATGAAAATTGTTTTAATTGAATTATATATAATATTGGTTTATGAAAAGTTTTACTTTTTTATTTATTTGATTATCCATGGATCAAAAAAGTAGTTTTGTATGATTGTACTTTTGAGATTTGTTTTGTTTACGAAAGAAAATGTGGAGATATGATAGTTTGTAATTTGAACTTTTGAATAAATATTTGAAGCTACGGTTGGATTAGTCATGTCAGAATAATAGTTGACGTGTCGGCCCTTGTCACTTGGGAATAATAGTTGACCTTTACATTTCTTGGTGGCGAATGTAATTGATTTGAACCCCAGCCTATAGGGGTTTGGTTAGAGGTTACTAGTAGTAGTAGTATTTAGTTAGTCCCTTAAAATGACGATTTGCGGCTAGTACTAATTTTGAAAAGTCCACATGGCCAGGCACCATTTGATATTTGATGACCATAAAAAAATATATTTAGTCTTGATTTTGGATTTAATATGAAAGTGTTTGAATCGAAATTTGATATGAAATTGTTTGGATCGCATTTGATATAAAACTGATTTGAAATGGATGTAGAATGTGTTGAAGTATATTTGTTAATGTTCAGCTTATTTTTTTTTGAATCAAAGTTGTTATTGCCGAAGCCCGACGGATTAAATGAAGCGTAAAATTCGCTGAAAAGACAAAAGTGATAATGAAGGCTAGATAACCCTTGGAAATAAAATGTAATCTTAGCTTTCCAAGTGGCATGTGAGGACATATGCAATCGCATATAAATGTAAATAACCCGACTAAATTGGTGCAGACAATAAATATCAGTATATAATTGTAATATATTTACTGCGAAGGTACCTCCCTCGAGACAACTAGAGGAAAATTAAAAAAAGAATAAATGTGATGGGATCGATAGAAAGAATGTCCACATTTTTCCAAAAGCAAAGACAAGATAGAGAAGAAAAAGAAAAAGATAATAATGACAGGAACAAAGAAGAAAAAAGAGAGGCAAATAAGAATGAAAATCTTATTTGAGAGCCGGGGTGTCAGATTTGACTGCAGGTCGACCCGCAGAAGCACTTTAATGAATGTCGGGTGACATTTCTCACAAGTGGAAGAGTCTCTTTGTGCGGGAGGCTCTGCAGGGATATAACATGTACACTTTTCTCAAGGCCCATCGATCAAATGAATTAAAAGCCGTGCTTTGGCGTAGCGTCACAATACAGTATATATCGACTATATCAATGGTTTCAGGACTAATAAATGGCTCTTATAAAACATATATTAAAATTTTAGAATTCTAATACATGTATACATAATGATAACGAAAGCCCGCAACCAGCTTTCTTCTCGAGCCCGGCCTCTGGGATGAGCATTTATCCTAAATGCGCTCAGTACCTGCACGAAATATGTTACTCGGCCGGGTGAACAAATGCTTCAATTAAAGTGAGATCATGCTAAATAAATTTCTCCTTTAAGTCATGAAATCTCCAGTAAAACAAACACTCAAGTAATCGATCCTGCTTGAATGTCTGCATGCTGTTCATATCCAGAGTCCTCACCAGGCTCCCTCACACTTGCCCAAGCCACATTATGAAAACTTGTTTCAGCAAGATCTTGTTTTTAGTGACCCGACCCTCAGATATAAATAATTGGGCCAAGAACTCAGATGATCTTTTTTTAGTGGACAACCCTCTGATGCTTATATCAATTGGGCTGACTCAAACGATTGATATTTTTATATGGATTACCCTCAGATATTATAATGGATTTTTAAGATAATTATATTTATTAGTCGACCCTCATAAATCATTTTCTCGAACCTCGCCACTCCTCCTGTTGTTCAAGGGTGCCCAGTGCATATGGAATGCACATGATGCCAATTCCAATTCCAAATTCTATAACACATGTAAATATATAATCATACATATATTCACATAATTTAATCACACAAACATGTCATGTAATTTCACAATCCATTACATCAAAAATTAGCTAGCATTAGACTGTTATATTCACGAGCAATTTCTTGAATTACTGGAGCCAAGCTGTTCACAAAATTGATTTTCGTGTCACTATTCCCGTGAACGGTAAAACCCTCGGGTTAATGTTCACATTTTATCATCCAATCATCGATTCACTTTGAGAACCCGAATTTCATGGCCATTTCCGGCCTCATACAAACCAACACAAGATTTGTTTCACAATTTTCATAATTAACAACCCAAACATCCCATAAAACTGTTACGGGCTGCTCCATGGCTCCCAAAAATTTCAATAATTCGGTCCCAAGTTTTGGGACTAATCAAATGGTCGTTCAAGGCCTCATACCAACCGAAACATTTTATAGCACTTAAACAAAGTGTAAAACCCAAGTAGGATAAATCCCCTACCTCACGGAGTTTGTCGAAAACTCTCAATGTTCAGCCTACATTTTGGATGAGCACTTTATCTTATTAAATTCTAGACTCGACGAGCTTTCCGTAGAGTCTAAGAACGCACGAATCGGAGTTGGTTGAGAAAGTTATGATGGATTCAAAGTTGGCGGCCGATTCACAAGGGTGTGCGGAAATTTGGGCACACCCCCGTTTACCATTCTGCTCGGGATTTTGCTATCCCGAAACACAATGTTCGATTTACGACGGTCCCAAAGCCTCAGCAGAGCCGGTCTTTGACCATCACATCCACGACCAAAGCCACACAACATACAAAATTAGCGAAAAATCGAAGCGAAACACATGGCCATTACCGGCTCCTGGCGTAAAATAACTTGAGTGGGAGAAGCCTGCCTCTTGTGCGCGATTCAGGGTTCTTTGCCGTCAGGGTCTGCTCACTCGCAACTTACTCCTTCCTTTTCCTCTTTCTTTTCCTCTCTTCTCTCCTTTCTTCTTCTCTTTTCTTCTTTCCTTTTCTTTTCTTTTCCTCCCTTTCTCCTTTCCTTTCCTCCCTTGCTCTTCTCCTTTCCTCCCTTTCTCTTTTCCTTCCTCCTCCTTCTCTTTGCTACTCCCCCATAGTTGAATTCTTTGCCCCCAAAGCTGAATAGGAACTCCCATATTTATAAGTCTCAAAGGGCCATGCATGATGACACATGGCGCCATAATGTCACACACATGGCTTGCCATGTGTCTAACATCTATAGGCCTTCCCTGCCATGCAATGTATGATACATGGTGAGCCGTAGTGTCACCCACATATTTCGCCATGTGTCGTCGAGACCGTTGTCTCGAGAATCATTGAAATTCATTGTATCATAATCCACGAAATTATTTGAGGTAGCTAGATTTCGTGAGGCAGTTCAACGGCGCAATCCGTTTGTCTCAGAGATCTAGAAAAATCTCAACTTTTCTACGGACTATTAGGTAAATTACCATTTTGCCAGCTTTTTTTTTTTTTTGAAAATTTTAAATTTAAAATTTTCACGGGTTTTACAATAATACCCCAAATTAAGCCATAGTAGTCTACGTTATGATTAAGGGTAATTAAAGCTAAATAAATGTTTTGGGTAATTAAAATGATTAGAATAAGAATTATAGTGGAATTATTAAAAAGACAAAGTGTAATATGGTAATTCAATTAGTAATGACATAGGTGGGAATTGTTTAAGAGTGTTGGCTAAAGTTTGAGGAATAAAGTAAAAAGAAGAATTTGAAGAACTTAGAGAAGTCAAGAGGATCATACACTTCAATGTCATATCTTCGAGATTTTTAAGATAATTTTATTTTATGTTATTCTAAATAAAATAATATTCTCTTCATAGTTTCTTTAATTTTGTTATTCATATTTCTTTAACAACTAAATTTTATATTAATAGCCTATGTATATCATTCTTTCATCTGAGACCTGGGCGTGCACCGTTGGATGCAAAACTCCTATGGCTTCGATAGAGGGAGTAATCGGCGGAAACAATTCTAATTATATCAAAACCAATGAATTTATTGGTAGAGAATACTTATATGCGGATTAGGTTTTGCATAATAAAAGTTACTTGGTCTCACTGGGTTACGTCTTGTCGGCAATCCGGCGACCCTGGTATCTTACCGACAGCAATCCCCCTCTTCCTGCACGCCCTGCCAAATAACAAATGGCGGGAAAGTCGGTCATCAAAATACTCCTTTGTATGAATATTTAGCGACACCCTATCAAAGTCTGGGTGATAACTTGATCAACGAATACTCGTCAGATGTCGGGTTCTGGAAACACCACCTCACAATACGAGGCGAAGTCTCCTTGCCCCTCGCGGGGAGCTACCAAGGCTATTTGTCCCCCAATAATCAACAATGACCATCTGAGTCTATATCGAAATAAAATAATGGCCATTACAGGCCCTGCATCAATACCAAGCACATCGGTAACGCACTTAGCACCGGGTGATGGTAGGTCTCTTCCCATGAACTATGATGTCGCGGTTCTCTTACACCCGTGCGCCTGAGGTTCTCTGTTGACTCCCTCAAACATCCTTCCCCATATGAATAACTCTTCATTTCATCCATAGGGTATTTGTTTAACCGTGGAGCAACCCTCCGATATAATCTTGATGGACTCAGATAATCTATTTTGTGGACAACCCTCGGAGTGTATATCCAATTGGCGAGACTCCCAGCGATTGATATTATATGGACAACCTCAGTCTCTGTCGATTGGGTAGAATCGGAACTGATTGATATAAGCCCGCCTGGATAACCCACCTCAATCTTCATAAAGTGGACACATAGATAAAATATCTTCTGTTGGTCAACCTCTACAGATATTCTCTCAAAGAAACCACCTCATGCACTGCTCACTCTATTGACTTCTAGAGGTGCTTGATTGCATATGAAATGCAATGAGCCATTTCCATTTTCTTAACGTGCGACTCATTTTGGGCGTTGTCACAATGTCAACCCTGCCTACGCTAATGCACCCGGTGTTGATCCTGACATATGCTCCGCGACACTATAAACTATACGATGTCAAATCCTTCACTCACACTAATTTCTAGGTTACCGATCACATGCCGGAATGTAATCTAAGTTAAACATTCATGCTAATATATTCCACCCTCTATATTAACATCGATAAAATCTACCAGCTTATGTTATCTTGTTCATAATCAAACCACAAAATTAAACTCACATAGGCTAATTAACAAACCTGGCTTGATTCCATTTAGATCACTTTAAACCATACACATTTCTAGTAATAACACACAAATGGCCCCAATTGAACCGCATAAAAACGAGGGCACCTCTTGAAGATCCTCATGTTCATCACCGAAGATATCGTAATCTAAAACTACTTACAAAGCAGGAAGACATCAATCCCAGGGAGAAAAAAACAAACCCC
This sequence comes from Tetrastigma voinierianum, assembly GCA_016808115.1. Lineage (NCBI taxonomy): Eukaryota > Viridiplantae > Streptophyta > Magnoliopsida > Vitales > Vitaceae > Tetrastigma > Tetrastigma voinierianum. Next base: position 121,868 of record JAEQBH010006210.1, read on the forward strand.
TCTTGAATCAGGACTTCTGCTTTCTAAATGAATAAATCTCATATTTGTCTAAGCAGTCAGAAAATTCATTTCTTCTATTAACGATCCACCAGTGGCGGATTTGTCTAAAACAATCGAGACTTCTAAAGGATTCGCCTCTCGATTAAAGAATTTGAGAACTAAAATTTGACCTCTGCCTCTAAGCCCAATCTGGCTATTGCATGGCGCTAAATAAAAATAACCTAAATGGAAAATTCATATATATAAATAGGTTGATGAAACTCTGAATTTTCGATATAACAATGCATTCTCAATAATGAATGAAGCTTGGCATGGCCCGATGGCCTGTGATCCAGTTTTCTTAAATCTGAAGGAAAACTTGAAGAAAAAAATTTGCCCAAATCTCCTCCTCTTTGTCTATCTTCTACCCATGATCCAGCCCCTTACATGATTTTCATCTTCTTTTTTTTTTTACTGTTATTGTTATTATTATTATTATTATTAATTATTATTATTGTTGGATATAACTTATCATTATATCTCATTCAGTTGGAGTTTCTTTAAAAAATTTTCTTCTCTTCCGGTTCAATTATTTTAAATAAGACTTTTACAGCTCGAGCCGTTTTAGACTTTTCAGGATTACTATAAAAATCTAGATCGTGAAGAATCAGCGTGATTTATCTTAGAAGGGTCGTAAAATATTATTATTATAAAGGTTATTGAGCTTGGATCACTAGTTCTGAGGGCAGTTGCTATGATCGTTTCAATCATCAGATCTAGAAATTCTAGTTTTCATTTAGAGAATTCAGTTTCACCACCATAAAATTGAATTTTTCTCAGACTTTTACCTCAGCCTTACCAGAGAAAAGTATGTGAAATTTCAGACTTTTATTTCATTTGAACACTCTCTATCTTCCATATAAACTGCTCTGAATCTTAAAGCTCATGCATTACAACTTTTTCATACAAAAAAATACGAACTTTCTGTGATACGTTGCTTCAAAAACTCTTCTACATTATAGATGAATATCATTTATAACCATTAAATTCTTCATATCTTGATTAAAGGCGTGTCATTTGGTCTTTAACATCAGTGATACTACTATCATAAACTTTCCTTCACTGTAATACAGTCCATGGAGTTGTCCTTCTCTATCTTACGTCTTTTTTATTCTTGTCACCTCTTACTCTCTCTCTACAATCTCTTGTCAATTTCTTATACTACTTTTCTTCCTCTTCTCTTGTCTTTATTTGAAAAATCTTGACATTCTTATGGATCCATCACATTTCTTTTCTTTTTTATTTTTCCTCATTTCTATCTGAGGAAATTTACCTTACATAAAATATTCAGTACCAGTGGTGTTTGTAAACCCTTGTTCCATCTGTTGTTCCTGGTAGCCAGACAGTATCTTGTCATCTTACTTGGAAAGCTGGTTCTATTTCTTGAAAGTTACCGACCCTTCAAGTATCTTTGTCTTTCCCATGAATTTTATGAAACCATTTTTGTAATGCTGACGGTAGCTTGTCTTGATTAGTCATGTATTAATTTTTGTTATCATTATTTGTTAATTCATTGAAAGCAGGAATTATCATCCGATTCTTGCTTTTTAATGACTGACAATTCTTTTTCTTAGTCTGTCATTTTGTGAAACCTTTGCTTTTATCCCCGATGTCTTCTTGTCTTTATTCATTTGCCTATCCCATAATACACTTGCTTTTGGGTTTAACATGTGATTATTTGAATCTCGATTTTCCTCATATTTATTCTTGAGATGTTAGAAACTTTGTTACATAAATCTCTTCAATTATAATTACAGCATTACGATCAGTAAAAATTTGTTATGGTGTTGAAGTGACTCTCATTTTGATGACTATCTTTTCATAATTGGGTTATAAAATTAAAAATCATTAGTATTTCTTCACAATTTAGGCTTAAATGGGTCGATCGTCATGAAATTCATAGCATCTTGAACAAATAAGGTTAGTCTTTTTGTGGTGTATTCTTGGGTAGATGGAGCTTGGTGAGAAGTGCATTAATACCGTCGCCGTTAAAGTTTAATTTATGAATGATTAAGAGAAAATTCAATCTTTCTCTTTTCCATGTATTGGGTATAGAATGAGTACCTGAGTATTTGTGACATTACTGTTTTCCACAGGAAAAAAGAGGATATCATCTGTAATTTTCTCATTTATGAGGTTGTCATGGAGGAGATCATTATCTCCACTTTAAGTTTTGTCTTTATAGACTCTTATTTTCAGGCTATCTATTTTTGAATGATAAACATTTTCTGAGATACAGCACACAGTCTCATTGCCTGACACAGACTCATATCTGCAATCGTTATGTTATCGGCGGTGTCGTTTGCTGAGAGCACTAGAATCGGAGCGACATATCCGAGCGCACCTACCCCAACATTAATGTTTTTTAAGTATCTGAAAGAATCTTGAAACATCATCTGACCTCGTCTCATTTCTTACAATCTCAAAAACGTTTTCAAGGAATTTTGATAAATATAAGTTTAAGATCTTATACCATTGATATCTTTTTGTGTTTGATTATAACATGGCTGTTTGAAACCAGAATCTGTGTTTTAAATCATATTCAAATTCCTTCTGTATTAAATGTCGTTAGCGTTATCTCATACGTTTTTGGGATGTTGTCCAAACGTTCCAAAACAAAAAAAGTCATAAGAGCCCTATAAATTCTTTTATATCTACAATTTAGAATTATAATAACTAAAGAAGGTTTGCATCTGATGATATTCAAACTTATTATCATTTCTTGTGTTATTTTTTATAAATCCTCACGACTTGAGTATTATAGTTGATAACTCAAGGGTTTAGTAAATATCTCAAAATTAAGGAGGTCAGGAAAGCTTTTATTATTTAAGCTCATATCACATATAAGTATTCTCTAGTCGTCAAATTCATTCCGATTTTGATCTCTAATTCAGTATTTATTTATTAATTGCATCTCATTCCAGGAGTTTATAGAGAACATCTAAGTAAGTATCTAAAACCAAATAATAAGAAGAAGGATGGAAATAGGTAATAAGTGAGAATGAAGACTATCTGTGATATAAATACAAATATTAGTTTAAGGATTAAATAAGGGAGTAAATCCTATGGACATAACATGAGAGAAGATACTAATACAAAATATAGGAAAAATTGTCAAATACATTTGAAAACAATCTGGGAATTAACTAAATGTGGACCTCGAGAAGAAGTTGAACAGAGATTGGGAAACAGGTGTATACTAGATATAGTAACAAAAGGAATAAATTAGAAATAAGTATAAAAATAAATGATCTCCAACAATGACATTCTATTTTTATGACACAAGGAACAAGTTGGGATAATAATACAAGAACCTAAAATAATGATAGGAACATTATTTGGGATGAAATAGTTGGAAGGGATTATCTAGCCCAGTTTCAGTGAATTTACAAATTTTCTTTACTATAACCTTACTGAAAAGAGTATAACAGGTGTGAATACTTTTGTTAGATGTGTTGTAAATGAATTTTGGGAGTATTGGATGACATAACGTTTCTCAAGAAGAAAGAACATAAAGGCTAGGAATAGAATAAATCACCATTCATAAATCTATTATTTAAAATGAAATCTTATATATGGACTATGCAATATGATTTGAAAATTGTATTATGATGTCATTTGAGTATATATGAATATGACAATCTTATAAATACATATTATGAGAAGTTACAGGAAAATGAGTAATTATTCAAAATAAGAATCATAAAAAATAAAAGCTTTCAAAAATATTGATCACACTTTGAGCTAAAATATTTTAAAGAAAAATTGAGCAGAATTGTACACCCAGTATGTGCAAGATTACCATTATGGAGCTCAAATGACCATAACGATACCATTAGATAACATCCCAGAAAGGAATGAAGTGTATAAAGAATATGAAGAAATAAAGATTTGGAAAACAGTGGAAAATCGTAAAGAGAGTACACAAAATATAAAGATTTTACGAAAATAATGAATTGAGTTAAAATATTACAGAGAAAAGATTTAATTACAAAAGAAAAAATATTACGAGTACACATAAGACAGGTAGATCCAAATGTTGGAAATGTGAAGAATTAGGACATTATTGTGAATATTCGAAGGCAAAAACATTTTTATTATGGGAAAAATAAGGGGAAGAAGATTTGAAAGAAAATATCTTAAGCTATCTTAGTTATAGTGAAAAATAAATGTAATTCCTCAAAAGCAATCATAGGATGAATAAAGAGAATAATTGAGGAAGATGACATTTACGAATTTAAGTTGTGATGCAAAGAAAAGATCTAAAAGTACAGAATGAAAATGTGATAATAGAAGGAATTACAAAATCGAGAATCTAAGTTTTGATTTGAAAATGAGGAAGGACTACTAAGCTATTTAAAATAAAAAATATATTACATATAAAATATAATCCATGAATATCAAAAATAAGAAAATCATAACAATCAACAAAACTAAATCATAAGATTAATTAACTTCAAATAAAATGACCTATAAAATGAAACGTTATAAGCAAAATAAAAAATAACAAAAATAAGAAAAATAATAAAATACAATATATATTTAGCGCATAAAAATCACGAGGATAATAATAAAAACATTCTGAAAATCTAAATACACTAATAAAAATTACTCGTATGATAAAGAGACTAATACATACATGAAAGCCACCTGGGAAGTATCGAGGATTAAGCCTATATGAAATTAATGTTTATTGTAGACCAGAAATTGAATTCACGAAAAAAATGGCAATAAATAATTTAGGTTCTGAGGTATAATTCAGGATAAAATCATGCGTTTATTCTCTGAATCTCAGATAACAAAGCAGATTCTGATTGGAATCTAAGTGATCTGGCGAGAATCCACTTCTTATAAAATTAAGTGGTGGAAACGTCCGAATTACTGGTTTTAAAGGCATGCGTGTTTGGTCGCGTAAGCGTTGATGCTGAAAGTCCTGCCTGTGCTGCGTGCTCGTGTGCCATAAGTGGCATGGTAGAGAAATGATGTGGGAGGCCGAGATGGTGCTGAATGTCAGCGGGAAAGGAGATCGGGAAAAGATTTCACGTGCGGAGGTTTCAAGACTAGGGCCGAGTTAAGGCATGGGGGCTGAGTTGCCCGAGAGAATGGGATCCCGGGACTTGCAGGATAACTATGGGGTCCCTAGTTAGCCTGCAGAACCGGGGAAGTATCTGGTTTCAGTTCCACTACACCACGATAGAGTCAGGAGAACAGTTTAGTTGGAGTCTGCCTCCGACACCGCTAATGAAATATGAATCATTGAGGGCTAAAGTATGATTAAGTCGGGGATGGAAATCAGATTACTTTAGGTCAGCGTCAAATGGACCTTAAGGTGATGTGAACCTATATTGGTTGATATCATCAGGCTGGCTTATGGATGAGTTAAAGCTAATCAAGTGCAGCAGTGTCAAGGACCTGTAGAGTTGTCATTGGGCTTTGAAACATGGATTTGGGCCTAGAGGGTTGAAGACCTTTAAGAAGCTGAGTCAGGCGTCATTCTTCTGGATCACCAGGGTCAGTGGACCTATTAGTGGATTATGAGTGAGATCTGCAGATTACTGCTCTGTGGTGGACAAGGATTAAATTATCCACGATATAACATCATTAAATTTATCTTATGATGACCTCCAGCGTCGGAGTGTGGAGTGATGTGGGGTGCGATATGGTCATTCTACCATCTTAGTGAGTTTGGATTGAGTTTATCTTTGGGAATTTATGATGAGACTCATAGTTCAATTAGGAAATGAAGAAACTAAATTAAAATAATATTAATTAAAAACAAAAGGGGGTGGATTAAATCTAAGGTGAAATCTACAGAATTGGGATTATGAGAACTACAAGGAAGGTATCCAATTACACGTGTGAATGTAAGAGGAAACAAGGAATTGTAAACTCAGTTAATATTCTCGATAAAAAAGCTTACTATGAGTCCGTTATCTACTATCGAACTTCAGTTGAGTGATAGAGTGGAGTGACCTGATTTGAATCTGCCCTTTGAAATTACATTATTCGGGGGTTGTTGAATATTGAGGCTCGATGTAACTGGATGTCATTCCTGACATGGATGATTAATGAGTGATCAGTTCAGTTATCATGATTGTATTCTGGGAAGGTCAGTTTACAAAGCTAAAGGGTTGTCATAAGATTATATTCGTGTGGATTACTACATGTGACCAGAAGGACATGTCAGAGCGTCAAATCTTGGATTCTGAGACGTTGGGAGGAACATTTGCCCTTAGTGGAATGCCTACAACAACGATTATCGGCCAAATATACGGATAGCACCATGCCAGAGCATTATCGTGGGAGAATATGTATCAGATCTGGTATGTGCTGGACCTAGGTGGGAGGAGCTCATCTTGGATGCAATCAGGTGAAGACCTCTCGAAGAAGATGGGTTTGATGCGACGGCGTCTTCCTCACTAAAACCAAGCGAAGCGAAGGAAATATCTTTGATCAATAGAGCGTGCTTCGACCCTAGAGTTTGAGGTTGAGAATGTGTCTCTTACCTTTGAAGGGGTGATGCCTGAAGGTAGTGGGGTTGTGGCGTGGGGAAAGGCTATCGTGAGAGTTTAATTGTGGACGGCACTAGGATACTCAGGGAGGATGGAAGCAAGTGGCATTGTCGGTTGGCGGTTACCACCAGTGTGTCAAGGTGTCAGCAGTGTTCTCCGCGTCTCCATGCTCGGAGTATATAGATCACTTCTCATGGTGGATTCAGGACGGAATGAAAGGTTGACACGGATGGGACATAGGGAGGAGGACCGTGTACGTCTAAGATAAGCGAGTAGTCAGTCTTGACCTGAGCAGGTGAGAACATTGATGCTATGGCGACTATGAGTGGAGGAGTCTACTGATGAGTCTTGAGAAGGATGATCTGGACCACATATCCCTAACTATTTGGGGATAGGTGCGTGGTTAAGTGATTTAATTTAAATATTTGTTCATTATAGTGATACGTTGCATATGCATATGATGAGTGTGTTATCATAATTTTGGGACGAAATTCACTTTTTCAGGGGAGGGAAAGAATGTAAGACCAGAAAAATTTCCAGTTTCTGGAAGTAGCAAAATAAATCAATTTGATTATAAGTCTCATTTTATTCAAATCAAATTTTATTACTCTAGATCTGGATGACAAAAGCAGTTCGTTCAGATGAATAATCTGCGGCGAAATCTAAGCCACTGCCGCATGCGGCCCAGTGAATTCGAGAGACAATGCGAGATTTACAATTTAGAGGCATAGCGTTTAGTGCAAAAGTAGCACAGGTGTCGATGGCTCCACACCATAACCATGCTCTTAGCCACCCACAAGTAAAGTATAAAATGAAAATAATAAAAAAATGGACGACCGAGATAGTGCGAATAATAAAAATTTGGGAAATGGGAGGGGACATAATGGTCGTTAATTAAATTTTAAGTCACTAAATGACAAAAGGGAATAGTGTTGGTCTTCTTCATTAAACCAAAAGAGCAAAAACGTAATTTCAAAACCAGAAACCTCCAGTAGCTTCAATGGCATTTTTTAGGTGAGAGAAAGTCTTCCTTCTCTCTAAAAATGCCCGAGCAATCCGATCAGCCGGCGGTCTTAGAACCAGAAAGGAGAAACTTCACTCCTGCGCGGAGAGGCTTTTAGCAGTAGTGCAGTTCAGGGTTTTCTCAAAACTCCGACAAGTAAAGTTTCTCCTACTTAGAGTTTTATTCCCAGCTTTAAAGTGTTTTGAATCTTTTTGAATTGAATGGGAATAAGTTTGAGACCGTTGATCACATCAACTGGGACCGGGTGATATAATTTTTGAAACAAAATGGAGCAGCCAGTAACTGCTCCTATTTATTTTGGAGTTGTTCTGTATTATGCTTTTGTGATAAATCATGTAATACAATTGGTTTGAAGGCATGGCCAGTTTAGTGATCCCAAAACGCTGAGACCAAATGGCAAATTTTTTTGAAATTCTTGGGCGATCTAATGGCTGTTGAGGGACTGATTAGAATTGTTGTCTGATGAGCCTCTGCTAAAATAAAGCCACTTTGATGTGAAAAAAGCCCGGAATAACCACTTGGTGTGAGTTCACTAGTAAACCAGGTGAATTGTGTTTTGAGAATAAGTAACGAAAGTTTCACTATTCGAAGCAGTATTCTCAAAACCTTGTTTTTGTAAAAATATGTGTTTAGTCGGTAATTTAAATTAAATTACTTTGATTTTGTCGATCTGTGATGGCTAATTTTGATGTAAAAATGAAATTTACATAGCGTATTGTGTGAATTGAATTTTTTGTAAATATATGCATGTTTATATATTTACGTAATAAGATTGCGAACTATATTCAGGTGTACATGCCATTTCCACTATGCCTTTGGAACCACCTAGGACTATAGGGTGAGTGCATGAGATGAATCTAGAGAAGCCGGTTAAGGTTAATGCAAAAATATTAATTATCGGAGGGTAAGTCAGTCAAAATATCAATCAGTGGACGACCCAGATGTCAATCTGGAGGAATAGTCATGACAAAATAATCTGTCGATCGTCAAACTTGACCCACAGGGTCGTCTCTACCGGCGTGAAGGGTTGTCCTGAACAAGCGAATAATATAGCACCTCAGAAATCATGGGATGACGATTGATATATAACCACCCATATCGGAGGTTGTCGCGAGCAAACAAGATAATAGTGTTTTCCTGCGGGGCTTGAAACGTGTGGTGGAGTCGTGAAGGCTTCGGGATGCGAGAGTTGTCATGTAGACATTAGTAGGATCATGCGTTTGCTTGAATGTGTATTTTCGTGGAAAATTACGCACGCGCTTAGATGGTGGAAGTAGCCACGCCAGGCGGATTCCACTGCGGGCAGTAGCTCACCTGTCGAGGGATTATTATTTCTGAGTCAGGGTGTAAACTCCCGAAAAATCATTTTCTCAAAAAGGGTAAAATCGTAATTTCGGTAAAAATCCAAATTTTTTCTAGATCTCGTGGCCGAAACAGACTTCTACTCTGGATTGAAATCGTCTCGCGAAATTTAACAACCACATCGAATTTTGTTGGATTAGGGTGGTGGGATTTCCACATTTCCAGGGCGTGAAGTGTCAGGTTATTCATGAGTAAAAGGTGAAGATGCCCACATGGCACCTCAAGGTGTGACACTTGGCATAAAAAGAAATGACTCACGTGAGCCACATGGGTAACATGATCAGCTCAAATGAAACCATGAAGTGGATAAATATCCATAAAGAAACTCAAGAAATATAGGATTCCAGGATGGAAAATTGAGAGCTTACATATTTAGTTATAGAAGAAAGGGGAGGGAAATTTCACTCCCTTTGATCGGATGTGTGGTGGCTCCAAAAAGGGTGAGAAAATGATTCAAAAAGGAGGAGAGAAAGGCAAAGAAAGGAAAATGCATGAAGGAAAATAGAGAAAAAAAGAAGAGAAATGAGAAAAAAAAAGAAAGAAGCGAGATATAAGGAAATGAAATAAGAAGGAAAAAACATGGGGAGAAGGAAAGGAAAATATCTAGTAGCTTTCCAAGCTTGATTTTCTTTTAGAGAAACGTCCCAGCTTCTCTCTAGAATATGTGAGACGTCAAATAGTTTAGTTCTCAGCGACAAGGAAGAATTGTTCTACCGGAGAGGAACTCGTGGCAATGGAAGCACCTGTTCGGGGAGTTTTTGACAAGCTCGACACAAAGTGAAGTTTCACTCTACTTGTTTACTATTCTGTGTTTTGTGATGTTTGAGTTGGTTTGAGAAGCAGAAAATGTGGCGGGTTAGTCTCTGGTCCCAAATCTTGGAACCGAAATAAATTACAGGGCGTGTGGCAGATCCGTGACGATCAGGTGTGGACTGTTTGGGACTTTGATCTCAATTATTCATCAAATTTATATTTGATCAGTAGGAGAGCAGAAATGGGAATGGAGCTGGTTCTAAGAAGGAACGATCTGGGATCAGGCTTGCGGGTGGACGACCACTTGTTGTTTGGGATTGTAAGCAGGTCCCAATTTGTATGAGAATGGATCATAAATCTTCATATATTTTACTGTACCAGTTGTTTAATCTGAATGAAGCGGTATGTGTAGAAGTCATTACCAGGAGTTAAGTGATCAATTAATGAGTTAACCGCGAGGTGTGCTGGCAACCACAGATATATGGAATAAGTGTATTTATAAACCAGCTGGTGATGATTATGATTTACTCCACGTGGGCTAAATTGGTGATGATTGATGTGTTGAATTACATGTATTATGGTAGTTGATTGAATATGCATATTGACATAACTATATAAATGATTTTGAAAATGGCATAATGTTTTTCTCTCTATTCAGGTAACTAGAAGTTGAGTGTGAGTGCATGACGCTAGTCTTCACATAACAGTTGTCAGATTTATGAAAATTCAGGTGATAGGAGAATTGGGTTGGGAAGATGGGCAACAAGTGCTGGATACGGACCACAGCTTCTTCGGGAAAGCTCTGACTCCAATTCGCCTGATTAGTCCCTCGCTTTTTGAAACCATACATTAGTATATTTTCAAGAACAACGAGGTTTTGTTTTTTGGAAATGATTATTTTCATTTCCCATGGCTTGAGCGAAATTGTGAGTGAGTGATCGGAACTCATGACACTAGGGTGATCATGTGAACATTCAGTAGGAACGAATCAATTTATAGTATTATTATTTACTTTGGAGCATTGCATATGCACTTGGGTGTGATAACCATTTGGGGTGATTCCACTCTTGACATTAACTCTACTGTCAGAGATTATATTTTCAGTCACCTGAGACGCTGGGAAGACAACTCAATTAAGACGATTTTGAAGAAACGATTTTAATAACTGGGGCTTTAAGTTTATAACATGTATTATAATAGTGAATTTTTAATATATGTTTATTATAAAGTCTAATCAAGCGTATTAAATTATTGGGGAGATAATTGGAGAATAAGTTGTAATAATTATATTTATGAGTATTATTTTATGAGCGAAGGCATTGCTCATGTATGCAATCCCTCCGCGATCCGAGGGCGGTATAAAAATTCCGCGAGGTTGACGGGTGGTAGCGGACCCGAGTTTTGGGTCACACGAGAGGGCGTCTTGAGGAGGCGGCTCATCTGAAGCGAGTTTAAACGATTGGCTTTGTAGATTTGCAGATATCATCATTACACCATCTTATTAAGATGTTTTAATTTTTTAATATATGTTGTATAAATAAATTTGAACTCTTGAACTATGGTTGGATAGTTGGATATATACATTGTTACTGGTAACTGGTTTTACTGAGCCCAAGTGACCGTTTCCCAATCATAAACATTATATTGGACTATTTGGGACAAGTTTATGCGGAGTTTTATGTTAGGTGAAAACTCCCCATACAAGGAGACTCTGCAATTTTAAGTGAAAATGTCGGATTTTGGAGCATTCCACGAATCACAGTCAAACAGATGACCAACAGTTGAATCGGGGCGTCACAATCAAACTCCAAATTATGGAAGATTTTAAAATCATCTTATTTATAAGAGCTAGTGATGAATGTAGAAATTGATGGGAATATTAGAACACTCAAAGTTGAATCTGTAAAAGTGAACAAATTCTGTTTCCCCAGAAGTCCTTGAATGATCTCTAAGAAGATAATATACAAATGAGTGATTTATCCATGTTTAGAAGGAAATACTCTAAACAGGAAATAGTAGTAGAAATAATACAAGCAGAAAAGTTTAAAGAATGAGAAAGATCATGCATTCACATTTCTAATAAAAGAGAGGTATTACGATGGAGAAAAGGAAGAAGTTGAAGAAACAAAAATTTTAATGAATCTGAGTCTTGGTTGCAACCATATTAAATTTGATAAGTGTGAAATATAAATACTCTTCTGATTTCGTATCTCTATAAAAATTATGATGGTCAAACATTAGAATGTAATTTCAGAGTAAAAATCACCCATAAGGTCTAAAGAATAACCACCTCTGTAGGCCCGATATAAAGATAATAACGAGGAGATGCAGGAAATGGACATTATGATATTCTCTTAAGAAATAGTTTCTAGATAGATTAAATAAATATTTCGATCTAAGAAGGAATAACTCATGTATAGTGAAGACATATGTATTTTCTGAAGAAGAACATAAAAAAATAAGAAAAATTATTCCCTACCTTAATTTGTTTATATTAATAAAATATTCTAGAAACTAAATTCTCTTCTAATCGATTAAATGAATCGGGATAAAATAACAATATTCAAATTTTGTAAAGAATGAGAAAAATACTAAAATCTCTATAAAGGTGTGGCTAATAGAAAAATTGCAAAACAAAAAAATGTAGAAATAATTATCATAATAAAATCTTAAGGAAATGAGGAAAAGAGTCTACCAATATAACAATATAAGATGTGATATTATATTGAGAGAAATGACTTTACAGCAATTCTCAATATATCAACAAACTAATTTATATAATACTAAAAAGCAACTTTGTGACCACTGGATAATAGTACCCTAGAATATTAAAGCCTTTTAGGATAAATTATATGATCAAAAAAACCGAAAATGGAGAACATAAAGATAATACATTTATTGCATATAAAATAACAAGTTCGAATGCATGTGAAAATTGAAGAATAATTTAGTAATAACCCTTTAAAATATTAGGAAAAGAAACAAGAAATCTACTATAATTATAATGATAGATCTGTCTAAATCATATTGGGTCTTACAATGTCTCTCAATAAAAGAACTCTAAAGACTTTACAAAATATGAATAACTAAAATTAATAAATAGATCTAATAAGAGAAAGTAAAAGTCACATAGTAGCCACCTTATGGTAATAAAACTAATTAGGAATAAAAAGGAAAAAGCAAATATTGTTGACAAATTACAGGAAGTGAATAAAAATACTAAATTTGATGGGCATATTATGTCTAATAAGAGAAATATAATAAATTTGTAAAGAAAGAAAAAAAAACATTACGATAAATTGATTGCAAATCAGTATTTATGAATAAAATATGGATAATGATAGTATACCTATTACAACTTTTAAACTACCTAGGAGTCATTGTAGATTGATGGTAATGCCTTTTGGATTAAAAAATGCTCACTCAAGTTCGGGAGGAAGAAAATGGATAAATGTCCTACGATTATTCATCGTTTATAACGATATGCATTGATGATATGTTAATATGCTCGATAATGAGAAAAGATCATGAAAAACATTTAAGATCTTTCCATACTCATCTTCCTTGAACATGATTCTTTCCGGAAAATAGCATTCAAAAATTAGAAAAAAGGAATATAATTTATAGGAATATTATATATTCTACAGAGGTATAAATCTACAATCTCTCATTGAAAAAATAAAGATTTTCACGATAGAATTAGACCCAAATAAATGATACAATGATTTTGCGGAATATTTAAATTATATCTAGTTTTTCATCAGACTGTAAAAAATACAGGATTACAAAGTTATTTAACAAAAAAAGAAGAAAAAACAACAGATGTGAATAATATACTATGATAGTCAAAGATTAAAGGACATGTGTTTAAATTTACTATTAAAGAGAATAATAAATTTAATAATACAAGCAGATATGAATCATCATTAAATGATTTTGAAAACAGTTTAAGAAATATGTTGATATGAAGTGGAACCATTTAATAATAATCATGATGATTATCGATAATAATGAAAAAGGAGTTGCCTGCAATAATAAAAGTTAATAAATTTGAGGATATTCTTGTTGCTCATTACATTATTATATATTGATATTCTCAGTTAACAAGATTATAAAAAGTAACATAAAAAATTACAAACTACAGAGAGCGTTGTCCTAGATAACTCTTCTTAGTTATTATAATTCTAAAACAGCAAATATAAAGATCTTGACGATTTTCTTGCGAACTTTTGTCAGGAATATCAAATATCAAGAAATCGAGATGGTAGCTGATACCTGCGCAGAGGTGTCGTTGACTACACCGTCAACATGGCTTTCTCATATTGAATGTCAAGGTGACCCATTCTCTCACCAATCGAAGCAGAATCTCCCTTTATAAAAGGAACTCTACCACTTCAAACTCCTCTAAATCAAATCTCTTTATTTAAATGAGTGAAAACTTGACCTCTGCAGGCCCATACTAACCTGCTCATCAACATACCCGACTATATGCCACTAACACTAAGGATTTAATTTACCTCTCCACAACATATATTAAAGTTTAAAAACATTCTATTACACATGTACTTTATCATAAAACCAAAGCTTACACATCCAGGCTTTCTTCCTAAAGCGATCTACATGATGGTAGTGCTCTATTATTAACTCACATTTTGAAATAATCTCATTCCTAAACCAGGGAGTAGGCTACAATGCTCGATGGTAGAATATTTTTAAATGGAATCTCTTTCTACCTAAGTGCATGTGCAATGCTCCAAAGTAAACCACGATCAAACAAATTTGTTATCCTGCACTTTAATGTCCTAAATGACCCTGACCCGTCAGGAGTCTCACGACTCCATACACTTACTAAGCCATTGTATGAGAAAACATATTTTTCAAAACAATTCTTACATTAATTTGAAACTAGCCTAAGTATCGATGCTCTGGAACCTCTCCCTCTGGCGGGCTCTGATTTGGAGAAACGCCGGCAGTCCATGGTCCTCATCCGAAGAAATAATCCGCATTGGACGGTCTCCCGACCCATTCTCGGAAATTCTCTATGTCTTTTTCAAAAGCGTTTCGTTTTCTAATTCGTAATCGTACTCACCTAATTTCAACTACCCAGTGCACTTCTTAAATAAATGCCATTTCAATCATTTCAACCAATAAATCAATACATGCATATATTCTCAAATCTCTGATTACCACATCTAATTCATAATCATCAACCATCACCCAAAATTAGCTCATAGACTAAACACAGGAAAAATCATCCAGTGACTCACACACACAGTATATTCATATAATTGCGACATTATTTTAACATAAGCGTCTTAATCATTAATTTCTTTAATCGGCCAGCTTTCCCGAGTGTAACAACGACATTCTTAGATATCATCGATAACTCTGAGCAATTATCTTTATACATAATTATGTCATTGTCTATTCAACTCATATTCAAGAGGTATCATCATAACTATCTGTTTCCACCTGACCTCAGAGTCATTCCATTTTCATCAATTTCAAGCACCTTACATGGATAGTTTTTGGTCAATTTTACACAAACAGATATTTACTGAGTCCACAACAATAAGTGTAGACTGTCGTGGCGAGCCAAATATCAACATAGGTTCCTCTTAAGTTGGGGCAGTTCATCTGCATTTCGGCCTCTACTCTTAAAAACTGATTTCTTCTCTAAATTATGATACAAAATATAAATCAACCCACAGGCTGATCCTGGGGCCGACCAAAGTCATTTCCCAAAATTTCCCATGGTTCCAAGATTTAGGCAGATCAGTAGCTTCCCTCAGCCTCAAATCTAGCTGTTCATCTGAAACACTTGATAAGGCCAAAAAAAGTGAGATGAAACAAACTCATATGGCCCCAGACCTTATGGAGCTCAATCCATTGAACCACTTTGTATCAAGAATTGACAATTGATCTCATAATCTTGAAGAAGATTCTTTCTCTAAAAATCAATCTGGACTTCTTGCATCTACCTCACGTTTTCTTAGTCTCTTCAAGTTAAGGGAGAGATACAATGCATGCACACCAATTTTGTCTTATTGTCATTTACTAAAAATAAGTTCATAAATATATCATAAATAGAAACATGTTTTGACGTTTGGCAACTATCCATCTAGAGGCCAGGTAAAGTTTCAGCTCGTTTCTCTACTAAGTAGCAGAACTATCAGAAACTAAACATCAAATTTATTCTGTGTTTTTCATTAAATATCTATTGTTTTATGCACAGGCAACGTGCAGTTGAAGCAGATTATTAGCCAGTGTTGTCTGGGAGTCGAGCCGACAGAGTCTGAGCAGTGGTAGCCTGGTTCGAGACAGTTCGGCCGGTGGGGAAATCCTGGCTTTCGTCGTCCGGTCGAGTAATTTCTGGGTGCGACCAAAGTGCGATTTTAATTTGAGAAGAGTGGTTTTACGCGCTGAAAACCGCACGGAGTCAAAAGTTTGAATACATCGGCCAGCGAAACGCTGTGGTGTCGGTGACGGGACGACTATCACGAAAAATACGAACCGTCTCCACCTTTGCTCCGGGAGCTCTGCGATACGACACGTATCAAGGCACGTCTGAACAATCCAATACTCGCGATCCCTATGATTCGAAGCGTGCGCCGACTCTGCCATAGTACATCTCACGTCGCGATATCCCACTCCAACTCCGCCCTGCTCCAGTAGTTTCAGAGTTCAAATTTTTACTGTTGCTTACAGCTTTGTATATTAAAGTAGAATTCTAATATGTCTCATCCCATCTACTAACCAAAGCAAAATCAAACTTCTTCCTAAGCTGATCTGCAGGATAAGCCACTTTTAGTCTCCTGCACCTTTCCACATACACAACAAAACCATGTCCCTGACGAGGTGGGCTAATTATACTCGTGTGAATCCACCCTCAGTGGAGAAGAAGCTCTACTCTCCCACTTTAAATTGCATATGCAATCTCTCCCAGAATAAACACATTCAGCATAATGCATGATCCTGCGATATTTTCATACGGTCTCTCGTGCGAGTCCTCCATGAAACTCCCCCTCACTGCTTCCCTAAACACTAAGTATTAAAGGAAGTATGTGTTGGCGGCGTGTGGACAACCCTCCGATGTATATATATCAATTGAGCAGTCTCCACAGCGGATTGATGTGTTTGCTGGACTACCATCCGATGTATCCCAGTTGAGCCGTCTCCGACGATTGATATTTTTTTGGTATGGACTACCCACTCAGATCGTTTTGGTTTTTGAACAGCCCTCAAGGAAACCATTCTCTAAGACTCACCTCATTACACTCCTCCCTATATCCTGGGGTGCTCCGATTGCATATGGATATAGTCACCAATTCATTAAATCCTCACTCTATGTAAATACTCTAAACATGCATACTATTATAAACTTGTCATATGATCGTGTTATGTGATTTCCCATTCATCACATCCCAAATAAACTCACTGATAATGATCAAACCGCAGAAACTTAATTCTGGCGGTGCGACCAAGCATTGATTCGCAGTATTTTGTGAACCCTTATTCTCGAGAATGGTAAACCTCGGTTACTATTCCGACGGAAATTACAAATCATCCGGTTCCTTTGAACGGTTCTGACCATTTTCCGGCCTCAAACAACCATCTCATGATTTGTTCTGAGTACGCGATTCTGTGACGGCACCTCGCCAATCTGAAGCTGTTAAGTAGGTCTCAAAATAACATTTCGGTTCAATTTCGGAGACAATCAAGCGACTTAGTTCAGGACCTCAAACCAACAGGAAACACGTTGTCATGCCAAATGAAGTGCTGAAAACCAGTAGGGGGCCTGTCACCGCGAGGTTGTCGAAAACTCCTGAAATCCGGTGTCAGCGCGTAGGTCTCATCAGGCGACTTAAGCTATGGTCCAGAATGCTTCTGAAGCAGTTGGGTTGCCGATCGACTGAAGAGAGGAAGGGAAGGGCTGCTCACTGAAAACATGTAGATGGCCTCAAAATCACAACCTCCCTCCACCGCGTTTTTGCTAC
Organism: Tetrastigma voinierianum; assembly: GCA_016808115.1. NCBI lineage: Eukaryota > Viridiplantae > Streptophyta > Magnoliopsida > Vitales > Vitaceae > Tetrastigma > Tetrastigma voinierianum. The sequence goes on from JAEQBH010006210.1 coordinate 139,555, forward strand.
TCATTTCGCCCAAAAGGTGAGAACAACACTATGGCTTTTTTATCTTTTTCTAACTTGGAAATTTAAATAACCGACCGTGTAATCCCTTCTTTTCCGATTTTGACGTTGGCACTAGCTCTCGACGTTCATTTTCATCATTTCTCTGCTCAGCCTGCCCGCGGCACGCGATGCCGCAGTGTGCCATATGTGACTTTCGTCGCATCGAATCGTTCACTGGCACGGCATGGCCTTTCCAAAAACAGTGTCAGCCGATGCTGGTTCTTGGGGACCTACAAAATTTCATTGGTAACTTCAATTTATAAGGGGCGATTCCAGCGGTGTATTACACATTTATGCTCCGAGATCTGAAGAATCAATTTTGATTTTTCTTAATCCCACAATTCATAATCATGTTTTATCTGTTTTCTCGCGATGGAATTTCTCGGGGTCTTATTTTTCTCAGTCTTCACCGGGATATCGCCCAGGCATGGTGGAAGGAATGAATATGATTTGAGCCACAGTATCTCCTGCATTTGGAGTTGAGGAAGAAAAGTATAAAGTACAAGGAAATATGCCTCAATGATGCACCAAGATCTAAAATCATGTATTTCCTCAAAAAATCTTTGAAAATGTTTGGATCTGAGTCGGGATGATCATTTCCTCGTCTCTTTGAAGTAAAAGCGTCGATAAGATGAACTTTGGATGACAACGTATAGTCATTGAGAAAAGAAGCCACGAGAGGGCGGCTTGGCGATTTAGCTGGAAGTAATATGGAGACAGAAGATATATATCCGCTACCACCTGGGGCAAAAAAATATCTGAAAATATTTAGGGAATTGCTACTATCGCTAAATGATAAAGAAGCCTGAAAATGCTAAATATTTGCAAAGAAAATAAAAATATCTCAAATGGAATGTAGAAGTACCTCGAATGACAAACTCCTCTCTGGGGAGAAAATTAGATGATATCCTATTTTATCAGGAAGAAAAAAAACAAAAATAATGCTACTATAAATACTTCATAATTTATCTTGTCTAACATTGAAGAAAATTATTGACTTTCTTGAATTTATCTCTTATAATGGTGATGAGTATTCTAGGGCACTCTGCGGATCCTCTGCTAGAATAATAACTCATGAATGATCATGTTGTTCGAATGTTTATAGTTGGATTTGTTGACCCCGGGTCTATTTAAGCTCAAGTATGAAAAATACTAATGACATATAGAACTTGGTGTAAAATGACGGAGTCATCAAAATGTTTACATAAAATTCTTTACTATAATCTGTAATATAATGAGCGTCTGGATATAAATAAAGCCTATCATCACCTCATAATATTAAATAAGTGAATATAATCAATATTCAAATATAAATGATATTAAACCAAAAGCAAGGGTATTATAACAGGCAATGGATAAAGACAAGAATAGCATTGGGGATAAAAGCAATGCTTGGTAGAATGACGAGATAATAAAAAGGTACTCGGTTCATTTAATGCAACAAATAGCTGGATGATAATCTTGAAGCAAATGGGAAAGCTGGAGGACAAAATATCAAACACTTTGAAAAGATTGTCTGACTGGACCAGCTGTTGTTGCTGCTCAGCTAGATTCAAAAAAATGAAGCCACTCAGATTCACTTGAAAGAAAAAAATGATAATAATGAAAGGCTAGATAACCCTTTGAAGAAAATGTAATCTCGGCTTTAGAGTGGCGTGACATGACATGTCTCGCGGCATTCTATAAATGTAAATGACAGGTAGGGTGGTCACGACAATAAAATCACTTAACCACTATAATTGTAATATATTTTGCGAAGGTACCTCCCTCAGAGAAAGACAACTAGAGGAAAAATAAAAAAGAAGAATAAATGTGATGGGATAAAGATGAAAGAATGCTTCACATTTTTCAAAACGCAAAAAACAAAGATGAAGAAAATAAGAAGATAAGAATGCTTAGACAAAAAAGAATAAAAAAAAGGCAAAAATAAGAATGAAAAGACATAATAAATGGAAGATAAAGGAGAAGGACTGTTACATATGGATCGGATAAAGAAAAAAGTTGCGAGACCAAGAAGAAGCAGTGGATACCAGGAATAAATGACACGTCTTTAATCAGATAAAGAATAATCTAATAACAGTAAATATCTCATCTATAAATGTAGAAAATTCCTGAGATTTGGGATCATCGGAAAAACCACATATCTTTTTCCTTGTATCAAAAGTTTGTAATGGAGTTTAAACTTTCCTTCAAAACTTATAATAGCAAGATAGAAAGTGTTTCAATGAAATAAAAGTGAAATTTCCTCATATCATTTCTGCCATATAGTCTATCACAGGTGAATATCTTTAATCTTGACATCCCACAGTACCATGGAGCAGGCGTTAGGGAATAAAGATTTACATCGGTAAGATCTGAAGATCCTTTGGATGCGCATATAACGGTAGCGGGAATTAAATACAGCACAATATTTAAAATCTATACTCACTCTCGTATTCTACCTCAATCCCCGATAAATTCAATGAATTATCCTGCCTCATTAACAATTGTTCATGGGTGCCTCTGTTAGGTTTATAGAGCTTATAGCTAATAATCTCGAGGCTCTACTGAGTTAGGATAAAGGTAAATGATATTATAATATATAATATTATTTAAATTATTTTATTTAAAAAAGAAATAGGAATAACAAAATTCAAGAAAACAGGAAAAATAATGTTATTTTTATTTGAGGAATAATATAAACATCACATTATCAAATTTAAGATAATATTAGTATATGATCTCAGAACAATTGTTAAAATATTGATTTGTGGGGAACTCATAGAGGATTTATGCAAAGAAAATGTTTATAACATAAGCATGATAGTTAACAGAGAAACTCAAAGTATAATAATTTAAAAAGCAAATCACAAAAACAATTATAAATCCACAATGAAAATGACATTAAATATCATATCAGAGAATTATATGATTGTGAAAATTTTAAACGAATCATAATACTAACTAATAAATGTTTCTTAGAATCTTTAATTATAAATTAATAATGACAAATATTGAATGATCTAAAAGCAAATATTAAATGAATAAGTGAGGAAAGCAAAAATCGAAAAAAGGATTGAAGGAAGAAAAGCGTGTTAGTTTATTGGGTTAATAGAAAATATATTTGGAGCACATGATAACTCTCTTAATAAATAGATCTATGGCATTAACTTGGTCTGACTAAATTATATATCTAAATTTATAGCAATTAAACAGATCTACCATATAAGTTAAATCATAAAGGATAATAAGAAAAAAGATGATTATGATCTAATGATATAAGTAAATCATGGAGATCTTTAACTATTACTAATTGTTCTATAACAAATGATTGGATATTAAAAACAATGTATATCTCTGAAGCCTCAAATATCTTTACAACAATCAAACAATAATATAAATCAATTAAATATCCCTCATGAAATAAAGAAGAAATATTACTAAAAGCCAAAATGGAAAATTTAAGTGAGGCCTAGAAAATTCGATTTTAGAAAAATGCTTAAAATCGTAATTTCGGTAAAAATCCGAAATTTTCTAGATCTCGGATGTGACTGACTTCACCGTTGGAATCGATGCATTGTGAAATCTAAACTCTCACGTCGATTTTGGTGGTCAGAGGCAGTCTAAATTCTGGCGATTTTCGAGGAAACGAGCGTCGGGCGGGACACTTGGCGTATTTTGAGTGGCACACGGTCTTAGTGTGTGTTCCGGTGTCAGTTGAGCTCAAGGTGGGACCCATGATGACGCATGACATGATGCTCGTGAGTGGAAAATCCAGTAGTTGGTTGAGTTGATAAAATCATTTCAACCCGATTACAAGTGACAAGTGGCAGAGGGGACCAAAATGAGAACCTTACTCCACTTTTTGGAGCTGAAACAGGCAGTAGAGGTTGGAGAGCTTAGAATTCAAAAATGGAGTTTATTTTAGAGAGAGAAGGTGAAACTTCTCTCTAGGATTCCGGGTGTTCGGACCGTCGGATCTCTTCGAGTCAAGAAGCAAAGTGGTTCTACACCTCAAGGACTACACGTGGTCACCGGTTTCGGGAGTTTTTGACAAACTCCGTGAGGTAGAGTTTAAATCCTAACATTTTTGTGCTTAGTTTAAGTGCTTTGTTGATGTTTGTGTTGGATTGGGGTCGTGAGTGGTCGTTTGGTCGGTCCCGAATCTTGGGCAAAAATGTTGAATTTTTAGACCCATTTGTGCGGTCAGTAGCAATTTTGAGAGGCCCATTTGGGTGTTGTGTGATGATTTATTAAATAAATTGTGTTTTAGTGAGTAGAGGCGAGGAATGGCCAAGGAAATTGGTTTCAAAAAGTGGAGCAGGTTGGAGCGTGTAAGTACGCACGGGCGAGCCCACATGCTGCATTTTTGGGGTATTAAAAAAAGTCAGGTTTGTGTGAATTAGACAAAATCGTCATATGTTGGGTGCTTGAATTGTTTGAAATGAATGGCTTGGTATGTGTGGAAATAGATAGAGTTAAGACACTTGATTTTAATGTGTTAACAAGTAAGCGCAATTATATGGAATAAAATTGTATTTGTAAGCAGTGGAGATGATATTGTAAATTGCTCAAGTAGAGCTAATTTGGGGGATGGTTGATCAAAAAAATTAGCCAGGTTAATACTTGATGTGTTAACATGAGTCACAATTATATATGGAATATAATTGTGTGTGTAAACCATTGGAATAAGATTGTGGTTGCTTTCAGTGAGCTAAATTGGGTGATGGTTGATGTGTTGAATTACATGTGTGTAATTGTAATTGATTGAGAATATGCATATTGACATATTGTATAAATGGTTTTGAAAATGGCATAATGCATTTTCATATGCACTGGGTAACCTAGAAGTTAGGTGTGAGTGCATGACATGGTTTTTGTAAAAACAACGGACATGGTTGCGAAAGGAATTTCACAGGATGATATTCCGAAGAATTGGGTTGGGAGATGGGCCAACAGATCATTTCGGATGAGGACCATGAAATTTATTTGAAAAGCTCATAACCAATTTGCCTCGGAGGATAGTCCCATATTTTACGAATATTTGTTAGTATATTTTCAAGAATAACAAGATTTGTTTGAAATGATTATTTCTCGCTACATGGCTTAGGCGAGTGTGAGTGAGTCGGTGAGGACTCGTGACATGGGGTGATCATGTAGACATTCAAGTAGGATCACGTATTTACTTGAGTGTGTGTTTAAATTGGAGCATTGCATATGCACTTAGGTGGAGAGTAACCCACATTTAGGGTGAGTTCCACTCTTGGGCGATAGCTCACCACAATCGAGGAACATTTTTTTAGATACGGGCGTTCGAAGGCAGCTCATCTTGAGGCCGATTTTGAAGAAAGTCGGGTTGTGGCTTGGATGATTTTTGGGATAATATGTATTAGAATTGTAAATTTTAATATGTATTTGTATTAAAATGTATAACTCTTAGACCATGTGAGATAGTTGGTTGGATATTTTGATGAGAAATGTTATAACTCATGAGTATTAGAAAATAGTTGGGTGTATATTTTGATGAGTATTGGTTTATGGGCCAAGAGGCCTTTTTACTCAGGTATGGGTCTCACAGTATGAGACAAACAGGTATTCCGCGGGTTGACGGGTAGTCAACGGACACCCGGGTTTGGGGTGTCACATTAAGAACAAAAATATACTTAATGATAATTACTTTATATTTAAATATGGTAAATGATAATATTAATAATATTCAAAAAGCCTATAATAAATAAGAAGATCTTAGTGAAATATTTTATAGTAATCTAAATAAGATAGAAAACCCAAATATATAAATATGAGTGAAATGACAATAAAAACATTTGTACACAAATCAATAGATAAATATTTAGAAAAAATACAGAATTTATGTAAAGACTTTACTAGTACTAAAATATAACGAATAAAAAACACAATATATAAAATGGTTATGGAATGTTTAGAAAGTAGTTTACCCTTATCAATAAAAGTCAGTCCATAAATATATATAGAACTAATGGATACAATAATACCTAATATAGTACACAATTACAATGAATATTTACCTTTTAGGGTTAATTTATATCCATAAACAACAAGAAGAGTAATAGAAAAAATAAAAATCAAAGAATACGGACTATATAAAGAATGGAAGAAATTTGTTAAAGAAAAAATTATAAAAACTAAATAAAAAACTTGATAGGCCGAAAACGTGATGTGTATACATGTACGCCTATGTGCACAAGTGCACGCATCGCCTCAAGTAATATAATGATAAGTGAGTAACGTTCCCACAGAGAATTGGGTTACTAAGTACCGGCTCTAATCCTAGCCTACTTCTTTGTTGGATGTTGGAAAATCTATAGAAAAATTCAAAGACACTAATCTAGGCATGAAAGAATGAGCGTATAAAGACTAAAAAGCCTTAAGGTATAGATTTCACCTAAACAATGATGTATGAACCTCCTAACAGATGTCGATGATCAATTTCATCATGAGAGATGGCGATTTAACTAATGTATATTCGAGATCTCTCGAGCATTCTCACACTACCCTTAGAAAAGGTTATACTGCATCCCTGCCTCAAACCATCATAACTAAGGATGCATTGAACCCTATAAATCTTAATACCACACCTATTCTCACTTATATCTCTATCTCATGATAATTAGATGGTAAATCATCCATGGTCTAATTTTAACTCTCACTTCTCGGATTTTGAATCAAACCACAATTCATGCAAATATTGGCCAAATATCCACAAGCATTAAGATCCAAATGAAATACTCAACATAAATATGAAATAAAACATCAATCAATATAAATTATGAGAGATTCATACAAACATGTCTTTGGCTACATCTAAACCCTAAGAAACTAACTTCTAAAACATAAGGGGAAATGTAAATACAACCATCAAAGAAAGAAAAACGGAAAAGGAAAGAGAGAAAACAAATTTGGCGTTGAAGCTCCCTTTTTCTCCTCCATTATCTTCTTCTTCCTCAAGTGTTCTTCCTCTTCCAAGAACGAACCCTAGAAATCTCTCCAAGAACAAGCCCTAGGTGTTTCCACCCAAAAGGAGCTTGTTCTCCCTCAAAAAGGTCCAAAAAACCGTTCCAAATCGTCCTCCTCTTCGATCCCTCCGGTTTGAGCTTTAAAACCCTCCATTATGGGCTCAAAATGGGCTAAAAATCCACCCCGAAGCCGACCCGAACGCCAGCGACATCGTGCAGCGGCATCGCTGACATCGGAATCTTTCTGTTCACCTGGCGTCAGCGGCGATTGGTTCTCTTTGCTCGCGACGTTGCGTGATCCTGTTTTTCTCCAACTTCGTAAGGTCATAACTTTGTCATACAAACTCCGATTTGGGTGTTCTTGGTACCGTTGGAAAGCTCCTGAAGTGTAGAATCCATCTATATATGGGTTGATGCAATATGAGGTCATATGATATCTGAAAATGTCAAAATACAGTAGCCTCTCCTGCTGAAGGTGCTGCAATGTTTGCTGATTTTCTTCAAGGCTTGGAACTTGGATAACTTCTTTGTTCGAACTCCAATTTTGGTGTTCTTGGTATCCCTGGAAAGATCTTGAAGTGTAGAATTCATACATATAAAGCTTGCTTCCATTGGAGCTCATATGATATCTAGAAAACATCAAAATCTGATGTATACAGTAGTTTTCCACCAATTTTGCACAATTCCATCAAATGGATGACTTTGATCGTAAAAGTATGAACTTTTAGAGCATTAGGGCACTTATTTAACATAAAAACACTAGAAAAACTAACTAAAGCATAGGGATAAAATGAGTATTTAAGATACTCATCAACATGGAATCTAAAAAAGTATAAATATTGATGGAAGAAATATTGAAAGCTGTAAAAAGAATCGATAATAAATTATAAAAGATCAAAGAAAAAATAAATAAATTAGAAAATAGGATGATAAACATAGAAATACAACAAAATACTCTTATTAGCATAGGAAAATATTCAAAATATGTAAAAAGAACAAGCTGGAAAAATGGTAGAACAAATAATATTTAGAAAATATTCTGAAAGAACAATAAAAAGAAGACATAGAAAAAGGAAGCCTAGATGAAAAGTTATCATAACAATACTTATAATTAGAAAAGAAACAAAAAATAAGAGAAGGAAAACAAACAATAGAAGAAGAAACTGTAAAAGTATGAGCCAAATAAGTAATAATGAAATAGAAGACATAATGATAGAAATACAAATAATGAATTTAAAAGAAATAAAAGAGGTAAATCCCATAGGACATGTAGGAGGACCTGAAGTAAGGTAAGGAGAACACGTGTCTCTCTAGAAAAATCTAGACAAAATGAAGGCATAAGGCTTAAGCCTTAGTTGGGTGATTGGTTAGAGCAAAAAAAAAAATAGAAAAGAGAGAAAGGGAGAAAGAGGAAGAGGAAGAGAGGGAGAAGAAGGAGCCGGGCCTATGAAACAGGGTTTTACCATTTTGTTTCATGAAGCTTTATTTTCAGCAAGTATTCAGGAAGAAGAGAAGAATAAGGAAAAATAAGGATATAAAGCTTGAGTTGGCTAAGGAAATTTAAGGTATAGGACTCCGTTGAAGATCAATTCATTATGGTTTGTGTTGTTGGTAATTGTTATTTGGTTTTTAATTACTCAATTTGAGTTTTTAGTATAAAGGAAATGTTTGGGGTTTAGGGGAAATGCTGTCAAAATTTTTCCCAAAACCCTAAGTGAATTATTTAGCCATAACGTAGTTTAGAGTACTCCAATTTAAGAAATTTCAGTTGGAGATGAAACCTTAGACATGTGACCACATTTTCCAAAAAGAGCCTAAAGTGTTAATATAACTTAAGGACCCTTGAATTTGGGTCTAAAGACTAGTTATTGGTTCCGTTTTGAAAACATAGCAGTCTTGGTTGTTTATGACATATCTTGAGTTTTGGTGCTTCAAATTGGATGTTTCCAATTTGAGAAGAACCCTTAGCACCGTAACTTCAAATGAGTGGAGGAACGAATGTCAAGTTATGGAGTTAAGACCCCTGAAATCTTGTCTCACAGTCGGTTACCAGTGTAAACTGGGCAAACAAACCAGATTTGCATTAAAATGCCATAACTTGAGTTTTGATGATTCAATTGAAGTGATTCTAATTTTTGAGTAAAATAAATTCATAGAGGAACAATGTGCATGAAGGAAAGATTCATAGAGGAACAATGTGCATGAAGGAAAGATTCATAGAGGAACAATGTGCATGAAGGAAGCATGTTGAGATTTTGAACTCATTATACCTAGAAAATAAGTGAAGTCGGACCCTGTTTTGGAAAATGATTTTCATGTCATTTCCTATAAGATTTTGAGACATCCAAATGTCTCTTATATACTCCCAAAGTATTTGTGGACGTGGTTTTGTATGAAAATAAGTCAGTATAACTTAGTTAAGTGAAATAAAGAATTTGACTATAAGTTATATGATTTCATGTTAAATAATATAGAATAAATAGAATGGAATACTAAATGACATGACTTATAGTCATGTGAAAAGAAAGATAATACATATATAGTTGTTATATAAAGAAGTATATAATACATTCATATGATGACAAGAGATATGTGAAAGTACTCTTTATGAAAATGAGAATAATGGTTAGTGAATATCTCATATGCATACATGATAACAATAGTTATTTATGTATATGAAATATGTACAGAAAACGTAATAAAACTGATCGCCATGACCTATTATGGATACAGTTGTTGCAGCATACAGATATAGTTGACCCTATTTTGGTTGATGCTATGGACCCCGTTTTGGTCATACAGTAAAGCACAGATGAAGAGCACATGTAGAGATCATTGTCTCGTACAATGATAGTACACTTAGGTACATACAGTTATTTCCCTTATCTTTTTTTTTTTTAATATGCAGGCATGAAACATGTAAAAAGAGATAAAGTGATATTGAGAAATGAAACATGAATCATAAACATAGGAAGTAATTTGTAAATATAATGGAAATATAAAATACCTAAATAGTCATTAATATTATGACTAAAATGATATGGAATTCGATAGATAAAGCACAAGAATTTAGCATAGCACATGAGATTAACATATTTAATTAAATTATTTAATTGTGGTAAGTTCATAAATTATTGTAACTTACAAGTATATATGTGTGACCTTGAATGCGTGACGCCCCATTTTACGGGGTCAGGTGACTGCAGATCAGCCTTGCATGGAATACAAGTGGATGTTGGGTTACCCGACGCCACTTCAGAAAATCGGACAGAATCTCCTTTGTACGGGGAGCTCTACCCCAGGCTCTAACGCACGCATGAAACTGTCCCAAGCGGTCAATATAATCACAACATGAGTAAAAGCGACCACTTGGAGCCCAATAACTATACTCATCAATATACCTTCGAGCTATATCCTATAGTTTCAAAAGAGTTAATCAATTCTCTTTTATACAACATATATTAAAATTCTAAAACTCTAATACATATATACATCACAAAACCAAAGCCACAATCCGGCTTTCTTTTAAAACAGCCTCTATGACGTGTCGTCCCCTCGCTCGCTCCATGTACCTGTAAAATATAATATCCCTCGACAGGGTGAGCTAACACTTCGATAGTGGAATCACCACCCCAAGTGGGCTCTTCTCCCCTTTAAGTGCATATCACGATGCTCAAAGTAAACACATTCAAGCAAATTAGTAATTCTATTGAATGTCTACATATCATCCCATGTCTCGAGTCCTCTGACTCCTCACACTTGCCTAAGCCATGTATGAATAATCATTTTCAAAACAAAACCTATTTGTTCTTGAAAAATATACTACGAATATTCGGTAAAAATATGGCTACTCAGCCCGAATTGGTTAGTGACTTTAGAAGCAGTCATGGTCCTCATCGAAATGATCTGTTAGCCCAACCCAATTCTGGAATATCATCCTGTGAAATTCCTTTATAACCATGTCTAGATTTTTACAAAAACAAGTAATAAATGCGCTCACACCTAACTTCTAGGTTACCAGTGCATATGAAATGCATTGTGATGCCATTTCAATAACTCATATAACACATGCAAATATATCATCATGCATATATTCATAATTTAAATCACACCAACATTTTATGCAATTTCACATTTTCATACACGAATTAGCTCAATTGGGCTAATTATCAAACCGCAACGCAATTCCATAGTCGCTCGGCCCGTACACATATTTTTAAAAATTATTTTGTGGCCATTTGTTTCAGAACGATGCAAAACCTCGATTCTTGTTCACGTCAACACACAAATTATCGGTTCACTTGGTGAACGGGGTTTTCATGTCATTTAGGCCTCGCATACACATCAAACATTCATTAATACATAAATACCTGATCGTAGCGGAAGCAGGTCGTGCTCGATCACGGTTTGCATGATTTGGGCTTCAAAATTTACAACAATTTGGTCCCACGTTTTGGGATCGATCAAACGGTCGTTCAAGGCCTCAAACAACTAAAACATCATAAATACACTTAAACAAAGTGTAAAACCCAAGTAGGGAGAAACCCCTACCTCTCGGAGTTTGAGAAAACTCCATAAATACGAATCTTATGAGAAACCTAAGGCGTAGACGAGCTTCCCTTACGTCCCAGAATCTTTAGACAATCGGATCGCGCGTATTTCTAGAGAGAAGAAAGACTTTCTCTCACTAAAAACACCATTTCTAAACCCTCTGCATCTCCCCTGCTCCAATTCCCGTTTTTCCCCCTTTTTGTCATTTGAGAAGACAAACACTATTGAGTGTTTTGTCTTATTATCATCGGCTCCTTTTCCTTTAATACCAATTATGTTTTTCTTTTTCCAGTTTGGCGTTCGGCCTTATTTGGCCGTCCATTTTAAGTCGTTTCTCTGCTCGTACAACATGGCACATGAGTGCGTGTTATATGTGACTTTGATACCGCATCGAAAATCGTTTCTGACGCACGAATCGCGATGCCTTGAAAAATGTGCCAACTTTCGAATCTGTCTCGAATTCTCACAATTTGACGTGCTAGCTAGATTTCGCGAGACGATTCCAACGGTGAAATCCGTTTCATCATCCGAGATCTAGAGAATAAATTTCGGATTTTTAACCGAAATTACAATTTCGTAATCGAAATTACGATTTGCCCTTTTTCAGAAATTGGAATTTCTCGGGTCTTACATTCTCCCCTCCTTAAAAGGAATTTCGTCTCGAAATTCAGGACAATCACAATCACTCACATGCATATGCAACGCGCACTCTATCATGCATGTAAACCAGCCAGTTAAATGTTAAGCAGTAAACACGTACCTTAAATCACTAAACAAGAGGGATAGGTGGCCTGCATCATGTCCTCACGCTCCCACATTGACTCCTCCACTCCATAGTGCCGCCTTAGCACTCTAAAAAACAGCCTCACGGTCTTCGCGTGTAAGGCGATCCTGTATAGATGCGCTGGGTTTCTGAGTCCACCGTGAGTGTGATCTTCGTCTGTCACGATCACTCTTTGTGTCAGATCTGATATACTTCCGACAGTGCTGAATACCTGGGACTTTGATATGCGGGTAATGCCAGCCGTACATCCCAGTTGCCACTCAGTATCCGGCGAGCTGATGAACCTGGTGGTGCAGCCGTGAACGGCATTCCTTCTCCCTCTGATCCTCCCCGCTTCAGCGTCGTTGCCTGAACTCTGGGTGAGTCACTCACCTCAGCTCTCCGCCGTTCAATAAGTGTGTAATCAAATGTCAGACTCACCTTCTGGGATTAGTCTAATCGAATCGGGACGGAGTGATGAAGCTCTCTCCCACCTCGGTCCAACATAACGGTGATCTACATGGCCTCCCATACAATGCCTCATATGGTGTCATTCGTATACTCGCCTGATAACTATTGTTGTAGGTGAATTCCACTAAGGGCAATTAATCCTCTACCCTTATGACCTAGGACGTATGCTCGTAGTGTGTCCTTTAATACCTGTACATAATCCACTGCAAGCGTGTAGCCACAATCCTTACTTTGTGTGTAAACGCGACCTTCCAAGGCCCTGTCCATTTGAAAGTTCATGGATGAATCAACTTAGTTCATATCATGTATGACCTCCATATACCGAGCCCTTGCTAGGCTCAGCAACACTTGATGCAATTTCAAAGGGGTATCAGCCTCGAGTCACCCCTGCCTCCTATCCACTCAACTCTAAGTCTGGCATTGATAACTATGTCGTGTGTTTTCATCTCGAGTCACTCCCGGAGCTCTATCACTCAACTCTGAAGTGCAACGTGATAACCATGTCAAAGTGTGTTTTCATCTCGAGCAACATAACTCTTCGAAACACACTTAGGCCTCTTTCGTTCTGAGATTTCGGATATCTCCACGGGTCTCTTACACCCACGAAATTTCGGATAACTGCAGGTCTCTTACACCCACACAGTTCGGATTTCTCATGGTCTCACCACTCCATGAGAAATTTGGGGCGTCTCCCGGGGTCTCTTACCCATGCGAAGTGGGATATCTCCGAGTCTCTTACACCCACCTGAAGTCGGGATATCTCCTCGGGTCTCTTACACCCATCACAGAAATTCGGGATCTCTCCCCGGGTCTCTTACACCCACAGAAATTCGGGATCTCTCCCCGGGTCTCTTACACCCATACAGAAATTCGGGATCTCTCCCCGGGTCTCTTACACCCATACTCCAGGCTTCTCACCTTAGGGGATTAACGGCCCCCTTCTTGCTTTGCCCAACACACTTTAATTACTCTTCATTTCCTGATTCGAACTATGAGTCTTCATTGGACGTAGTCCCAGTAAACTCAGCCCACGCTCACGAAGTGGTGAATGTCTACCAGGTACACCGCCGACTCGACACGATGTTACCATGCACATGAGCGCCAATGGTGCCCATCTTGTGACACGATCAGGTCCACCATGAGCAAAATCTCAGAGATCTCCCACTCATAATTTCGACCTATCAGGTCAACTCTCACCCTATATCCTAGGGAAGAACATCTATACATTAGTTTCTCTAAGGCACTTAACCTCACAAGTCGAATCCGTCACCTGAAGATGCAATAATTAATGAATATGATGCATCGATTTAAAGCGCTTCTCTAGTCAACAAGTGCAATAGTAAGAGGCAGGTACCCTACATATCATTTGCTCTCATATGCTCGGCCTACGCACCATGAGACCTGCGCCTCCTAGGACAATCCTAGCCTCATATGCCAATTTGCAACATAAAATAACGTATAATTACGCCTGTACTTACTGAGTCCGCTGTGAGTCACATGCGACCTCGACCCACCTCTGGCTCCTCGGCCCTTTGTGCTCTTAGAAGGTGCTCGTATAACACCCAGCTGAAGTGGTTCCTCGACCCGTACTAGGGTGCTGGAGGAATGAAGCCCATGCTCGCGCTCTACAGTGCTTGGGACCACGCGTCCCGATACCTAGGATCCCTGTCTGCAGGGACGATCCCTTCTCACATGCCCAGTTTTGTGAGTAACATATCCTCTTGTCTGGTGACTAGATGCCCAATCCACATTTTTGGTCACGAGGCTTCGTGTGAAGCAAAAGTCTTCTGCCTCTTCCCCGAACTAGAAGAAGGTTGATCCTCCCTCCTGCTACCAACACTCACATCCTGAGTGCTCCGTGCATCCTCGATTTCTCTCTCTATGGTTAGGGTCGTCCCAACCATGGAGTCCATATCCCGTAGATGAAGTCCTACAATCACGCCTGAATGGACAGCCGGTAGATTCTCGAATCTCTGGCTTTGGCGCGTCGGTGTACGTGATCATCGGCAAAGCGAGGGCTAACTTTCAGTGGTTGTACGTGGTCCATCCACGGTCGTCGCCCCCTACTTGACTCTAGGAACTCCACGAGCCTTCGCATGCCTCATGATCTGGAAAGTACTTACCATGAACGGCTCACGAAACTACACGCCCATATGCATAACCTCTAAGTCTCTAGAAGTCTAGCCCATCTCGCCACAGGCCTCGCCCTCGATTTGGAGATACGGCTAACGATCTGATCGTATCGAAGGTGATCTCCGCTAGCCTCCGGTATGTTCGATCTTGCATAAACCAATGGTACGCAACCATCCGGGTCTCCTCCCCCTCCCGAATGCGGAGGATGATGTATCTAAACCTCTGGAGGTTACTAGGATCTTCTGTCCTGTAGCTATGCCATTTTGTGCGATAGCGACTCTTTATGTACTTACTGACCTCGGTAAGCTTGCTTATCGAGCACTAGTGGTGCGACCGATTGCCCATGGGCGTCCTCGTCCTCGATCACCGATCTAGTATCATCACAGTTCAATAGCGCGTTTAATTTCAGTCGGGATCTCCAAGGCATAAACACCTCCCCGAGACACCCTTCATACACATAAATCAGTGTATATGCATTGTCCTTGCATTTACAAGTAATGCAAGGCAATCAATTTTGCATTTAAAATATTGTTTTCAACAAAATTTTATTTTCAAAAATTTCAATTTTTGAAAATTTTATCTAATTTATTTGATTTGATTTTTATTTTTTTTTTTTTCAAAAAAAAAAAAAATTATAAATTCTTGTTCATGATTACGTAGGCAGATCACTGTTGGTCTATTACCAAGAAATTGTATTGCAATACAATTCTCAACCCTAAGTCCTTTCCTAGCCACAATACACCAAGTGTATTGCAATACAAAAAGGAAAAAAAATAGCCCTTTAAGCCCACCATATTGCAATACAATTCCTCCATTCCACTACACACCCTTGCAATACAATCCATGTATTGCAAGACAATCTTTATTAACCAACCTCCTTATTGCAATACAATTTCGTACTGCACCACCATATTGCAATACAGATGCACTCAGCCATGCATTCTCTTGCAATACAATTCTCCTCTTGCAATTCAAACCAAGCCAACTACACTCCCAAGGTTGCAATACAATTTTCCTATTGCAATACAATCCCAGCCCTTCTGGCAGCCTCTTGCGTGATTTTTCTAGCCCTCTCTTGCGATACAATTCTGAATTACCCAATACAAAATTTTTTTCACAATACAATTAGACGTGCTTGAAATCAGTTCTATTTGCACTTTTTGAGCATAATTTTTTCTTTTAAGCTGCTAGAAAATCACCCAAAAATACATATATACATTTTTTTTTTCACACATGCTATTGGAAAAATACCCAAAACATAAGTATACACTTTTTTTTTCATTTCTTCCAGCTACTGGAAGAATAAAATATACACCTACTTTTTTTTTTCATTTTTCCATAATACTTAAATAAATTTATAAAAATTTATTTTACTCAATTCTTGAATTTTACAACTTGTAAAACCTAGAAATTTATTTTTCACCTCATAACCAAATAAATTTATAAAATTTATTTTAACTTTAATTCTTTTTAAGGTTTTACCTTTGTAAAAAAAAAATTCTCAACTTATTTATTTATTTATTTTTCTCATTTCTCAATAAACCAAATAAATTGCTTAAATTTATTTTGTTTATTTTCTCATTTAATTATGGAAAATGGTCGGAAATTTCCTCAAAGTCTCCTTCTATAACACTAGCCCTGGTGTTCAATCTCAATTATTAAAAATTCGATTTCATTATCCAACGCTCCAAATAAATTTCTAAAAAGAATTTATTTCTTTTATTTATTCTTCAGTTTACTCAACGCCAAAACTCCAAAGTTTTCCTATGTGCTAATCGCTAAGCACACAACATTTCACAACACATAATTCATGTTATAATCATCATTCACACAACAAATTCATCAAATCACAAAACACACCAAATACATGCATGCGGTGTCCTAACGTCGTGATTTCTAAGAGTAATCTCATACCTAAACTCAGCATGGGAGCACACACAGTGGTGATGTTCTTACACGACTATGGCCTAAGCCCATGCCCTCATTCTCTAGGTTTTCATATACCTATACTCTACATCAAACCAACCAAGTGGTGATGGATACCAAACCCGAGCTCCCTAGGTATTCGTGTACCTAAGCTCTGATACCAAGCTGTGACACCCCATTTTTGGGATCGTTGACTGCAGATCAATCCTTGAATACAAGTGGATGTGGGTTACTGTGCTCACTTCAAAATCGACGAGTCTCAGCTGTGCGGGAGCTCTGCCCAAATCCTAGCCTTTGCGTGAAACTGTCCCAAGCGGGTCCAATATAATCACAACATGGTAAACGACCACTTGGAGCTGATAACTATACTCATCAATATGCCTCGACGCTATATCCTATAGTTTCAAAGAGCTAATCAATTCTCTTTTATACAACATATATTAAAATTCTAAAACTCTAATACATATATCATCCACAAAACCAAAGGCCTGTCCGGCTTTCTTCTAAAACGACCTCTATGGCGATATCGTCCCTACGCTCACATTTCACTTGTGCACCGCAAAATATAATATCCACCGCGGGGTGGTAGCATTTCGATAGTGGAATCACCCCAAGTGGGCTACTCTCCACCTAAGTGCATATGCAATGCTCAAAGTGAACACACATTCAAACAAATTAAATGATCCTACTTGAATGTCTACATGCCATCCCCATGTCTCTGGTCCTCATGGAAACTCTCTGCTTGCCTAAAGCCATGTAGAGAAAATAATCATTTAAAAACAAAACCTATTTGTTCTTGAAAATATACTCACAGAAATATTCGGTAAAAATATGGGGACTACCCTCGAGGCGGGTGGTTGGTAGGCTGGAAAGCAGTCATGGTCCTCGTCGAAATGATGTTGGCCCATCTCCCAAACCGATTTTAGGAATATCATCATGCTGAAATTCCTTTCGCAACCATATCCGTTTTTACAAAAACCATGTCATGCACTCACACCTAACTTCTAGGTTACCCAGTGCATATGAAATGCATTGTGATGCCATTTCAACAACTCATATAACACATGCAAATATATCACCATGCATATATTCACATAATTTTAAATCCTGACATTTATGCAATTTCACATTTTCATACACCAAAAATTAGCTCACTTGGGCTAATTATCAAACACGAGCAATTCCACTTGAATCACTCGGCCATACACATATTTTCACAAAAATTATTTTGTGAGCCTTTGTTTCGAGAGCAGTGGAGCCCTCGATTCTTGTTCTGTCAACCTAAAGTGCTCCAGTTCACTTAGTGAACCGGGTTTCTGACCATTTCCGACCTCATACACATCAAAGCATTCATTAATACATAAATGCACAATCTAATAGCCCAAACCAGCGTGCTCGATCCGCGGTACATGATTGAGCTTCAAAATTACAACAATTCGGTCCAGCGTTTTAGGATCGATCGAAGCAGTGTTGGGCCTCGAGCAACTCAAGCATCATAAATACACTTAAACAAAGTGTAAAACCCAAGTAAGGGAGAAACCCTACCTCTCGGGTTGAGAAAACTCCTAAATCCGTGTACAACGAAGCCCTCTCCGCGTAGAGCAGCTTCCCTTCTTGTCCCGAAGACTGCCGACGGTCGGATCGCGCGTATTTCTAGAGAGAAGGAAGACTCTCTCTCACTAAAAACACCATTTCTAAACCCTCTGCATCTCCCCTGCTCCAATTCCCGTTTTTCCCCCTTTTTGGCATTTGAGAGAAAGTGGCAGCTATTAAGTGTTTTGTCTTATTATCATTTAAATCTTTTCCTTTAATACCAATTATGTCCTTATTTTCCTAGTTTTGACATTCGGCACTATCTCGGCCGTCCATTTTCATCGTTTCTCTACTCATACCACTTATGGCACATGAGTACGTGTTATATGTGACTTTCGTGGCATCGAAAATCTTTTCGGCACGACCATTCGATCTTATCGAAAAGCGTGCAAACTCAGATGCATCTCGATTCCTCACGAATTTTACGTGCTAGCTAGATTTCGGCGAGGCGATTCCAGCGTGAAATCTTGTTTCATCATGCGGGATCTAGAGAATAAATTCTTGATTTTAACCCGAAATTACATTTGTGTCGAAATACGATTTTGCCCTTTTCAGGATGATTTCCGGGTCTTCTGAGAATCCAAGTCCGTTGACTACCCGTCAACCCTCGGAATACTCGTGAATGTCGGGTGACCCGACATCTCTCACGAAAATCGAGCAGAGTCTTATTTGTACGGGGAGCTCTACCCAAATACATCACCTGTCCCAACATCAATCACATGATACATATATGAATAAAAGCGGCGTCTTAGGCATGAAACCATCTTCGTCAATATACCCATTCTCTACCATAGTTACAAGAGTTAATAAATTACTCTTATACAACATATATCAAACTTATAGAGTTCTAATACATGTTCAAAATCATCAAGCTTCCCTGGCTTAGGCTTTCTTCACAAACTCGACCTCTAGGATGAGTCGTCTCCTCATGCACTCCCTGTACCTGAAAATATGTTCCCTTGACAGGGTGAGCTAATGCTCAGTAGTGGAATCACCCTAAGTGGGCTACTCTCCACCTAAGTACATATGTAATGCTCCAAAGTAAACACACATTCAAGCAAATGCATGATCCTACTTGAATGTCTAACTTATCAATTCATGCCTCGAGTCCTCACCGACTCCCTCACACTTGCCTAAGCCACGTATGAGAATCATTATTTTTCAAAACAAAGATGTTGTTTTTAATAGTGGACTACCCTCAGATGTGGTAATTAGGTGACTCGGAGTATTATAATTAGTGGGTATCCTCTAGAGATATATCAATTGGGTCGACTCCGACGATTGATATTTTGTATGGACTACCCTCCGATATAAGTAATGGACCGACTCCAATATTTATTATTAATAGTGACCCTCAGAAACCCACTCTCTCAGTGAACCATCTCGTTACTCACTCCTATCGCTCTGGTACTTTGATTGCATATGGAATGCATGATGCCAATTCAGTATAATTTATATAACACATGCAAATATATAATCATGAATATATTCACATAATTTAAATCACATAAACATGTCATGTAATTTCACAATTCTTTACACCGAAAATTTGCTCACTTGGGCTAATCATCAAACACGAGCAATTCGATTTGAATTACTCAACCAAGCACACTTTCACACAAATATTATTTTGTGAACACTATTCCTATGAACGGTAAAACCCTCGGTTTACTGTTCCTGACAAATCACCAATCATCGATTCACTTTGTGAACCCGAATTTCACGGCCACTTCCTGCCTTATACAAACCAACACATAATTTATTCAATAAATTATCACACATGAAAACCATAACGATCCGTATGGCCCCTCACGGTCGCGATTTCCGCAAATGGGTTTCAATAAATTCAAACAATTCGGTCCCAGATTTGGGGCCGTCAACAAACCACTCACGGCCTCAATCGGCTCAAACATCATAAATACACTTAAATAAAATTAGCAAAACTCAAGTGGGGATGAGCCCCTACCTCCACGGAGTTTGTTGAAAACTCCCGAACCGGTGTGCACACGTAGGCCTCTCAGCGTGAAGCGGCTTTCCTTGCAGCGGGCTTGCGACGGTCGGATCGCCCGCAAATCTAGAGAGAAGGCACACCTTCTCTCTCTAACTCAAAAACTCCATAGCCACTGCATCCTATTTTCCCCTTCCCCACGTTTTGGTCTTTGGTCCCATTTGAAAATGATCGCTATTCTTCTTTTATTAACTGCTTTTAAAGCAAATTCGAAATGACATTTATATTCTTCTTGTCAGTTTATTGTTTCGTATTATCACCGATCGTCCATTTCATCATTTCTCTATTCATGCCACTTATGGCATGAGTCACGTGTTATATGTGACTTTCACATGAATATCATTTTCTGGCTACGAAATGCGATGCCTCGAAAAACGATGCCAACTCGGTATCTCGGGTCGACGAAATTCGTGCTAGCTAGATTTAGCGAGGCGATTCCAGTAAGTGAAATCCGTTTCTTCATCCGAGATCTAGAGAGAATAAATTACGGATTTTTGACCCGAGTACGATTTGCCATTTTTCCGAAATTGGAATTTTTCGGGTCTTACTTCTCCCTCCTTAAAGATTTCGTCGAAATTACGAATGCGTCATGTCGCTCGCGTGCGTATGCGGCGTGCGGCCTCTACCATGCATGTAAGCGGAGTCATTTAAATCTTAAGCTGACTAAATACGTGCCTTCATCCACTATTGTGAGGATAGGTGGCCATCGTGTCCTCGCGCTCCCACATTGACTCCTCCACTCCATAGTGCCGCCATAACACTCTCACTAGCCTCACGGTCTTGCGTCGCAAAACCTGATCGCAGCTATCCAAAATGCACACTAGTCCCTCCTCGAAGGTCATCGGTGTCAGCCTGTCTGTCACACGTCCTTGCGTAAGATTTGGATCTGGGTATCTTCGGGCATGGAGGCGTGAAATCTATAAGTGGACACCTAACATGCGGGTGTGCTTATTGCCGTGCGCTACGATTACTACCCTCTCGGTATCTCGAAGGAACCCGATAAACCACGCGATGGCTTCAGGTATACTTGAACTGTGGCTCCTCCTCTTAGGCATCACCTTCAAGAAAACGTGATCCCCAACCTCGAACTCTAAGGGTCGACGTCATACACCAGCATAGCTCTTCTATCGGCTCTTAGTCGTGAGAATACGCTGTCGTATCAAGCTCACCTTCTTATAGGTGTCTCTAATCAGATCAGGACCCATGATGGAGCTCTCTTCCACCTCGGTCCAATCATAACGGTAATCTACATGGCCTCCCATACAATGCCTCATATGGTGCCATTTGTATACTGCGACAACTATTGTTGTAGGCGAATACCACCTAAGAGCGGTGCTCCTCTACCCTTAAGATCGGGATGTATGCTCGCGTGTCCTCTAACACTGTATATAATCCTCACAGCGATGTAACCTACCTGACACACTTTGTGTGTAGCGCGACCTTCCCAGTCACTTGTCGACAATGATGGATGGAAATCGACCTAGTGCATGTCATGTATGACATCCATATCTTTGAGCCATATCGACTCAATGACGCAAATGTAATTTCTAAGGGGTATCCAGTCTGAGTCACTCCAGGCTCACTATCGAAACCGGCTCAAATTACATGTGATAACGACCATGTGTTTTTTCATCTCGGGCAACATAACTTTTTGGCTTACATTGCGAGCCTCTTACATTCCTCCCTGAGGAAATTTGGGATATCTCCGGTCTCCTTACACCTAACTCCGGAGTTCTCACCTTAGGATTCGACCCCCTTTTTGCTTTGCTTGACACACTCACAATTACTCTTCATTTCTTGAATCGAACTATGAGTCTTCATTGGACGTAGTCTAAGAACAAACTCAACCCCACACTCACCAAGAGGGGTGAATGGCCGTACCGTGCACCCACACACCCGACTCAGCGATGTTATCGTGCACCTGAGCAGTAATAATGCCATATTGTGACACCTTGATCGGGGGTCCGCCCATGAGCGGAGATCTAGGGATCTCGCTCGTAATCCCGACCTATCAGGTTAACTCTCACCCTACACCTAGGGAAGAACATCCATACCGGGCTTCTCTAAGGCCTTAACCTCTAAGCCCAATCCAACGAGGCCACAGCATCCAGAGTATGGCAACCCGGTAGGTCCCGGTGCGTGACGATGCCAGATTTATCTGACATGACATCGACAACTTGATATGTTTACCACCTGGTCCTTGCGCTTCGTTGCGCAACTACGATCACATCCACAGCCTGCGACCCACCTGCGCCCCTCTGGCCTATACGTATTCTTGGAAGTGCTTGTATAGCACTGAAACTAAAGCGGTTCCTCGACCAGTACTAGGGTGTGAAGGAATGAAGCAGTATACTCTCTGTTCTAATTTAGCTAGGACTATTATTTGTCCAATCTGGGATCCTGTCTCTGAGAGCAGTCAGTCACATGCCAAATCATTTGGTCACGAAACTGTGTGACGAGTCATACGCCTCTTCCCACGCTAGAAGAGGCTGATCCTCCCTCTTGCTACTAACACCAGCATCCCAGGAGTGCTCTCAGAGCATCCTCGATCTCTCTATGGTCGAGGTGGAGTCCCGACCATGGTCCGAGTGCCGATAGGCGAATTAAATACGATCACGAATGGACGAAGCGGTAATTCTGAATCTCGCTTATAATACCCGGTCAGTCTGAAACTACATTATCTCGAAGATTGACATTAGTCCTCTCTGACTCATGCCTCAACCTTCTCTGGGTCGCGGACACTCGATCTTTGACACCACGTGTCCCAAAAATCTCCCTCAGTAAGCTAAAACTCGCACTTACTGAACTTAGCGTACAGTTGATGGTCTCTCAGCAACTGTAAAACAATCCTCAAATGATACTCATCTCCCACTCATTGGGAGTAGATTAAGATGTCATCTGAAGACTACGACAAAGCTGATCTAGATAAGGTTGGAATACCTATGCATAAGATCCATGAATGCATTTGGCGCATTCGTCAATCAAAGGAGCATCACCGTATAAACTCAAAGTGCCCATACTTAGCGTCCTAAATATGCCGGGGATATTGCCTCCACCCCAACCCTCGGCTGATGGTAACCCGATGCGAGAAGGTCACATCTTGGAGTAGACTCGCACTCCTCTCAAGCGATCAAATAAATCATCAATCCTCGGTAATAGGTACGAGATTTTGATCGTAACCATTGTTCAGTGTCAGTAGTCAATGCTCGGTCGAAGGGTCTTGCCCTTCTTTTTTTATGGCTCTAGAGCGGAGCGCCCAGTGGTGAAGTCGCTGCATCCGCCCCAGTCCAGGATCCGACCCGATTGGCGGATCGGCCAAAGTCCGGGGCCGAGACTCGGGGCTAGGACTCTTTACTGATTGATTTTTTTTAAACCAAACTTGTATGCGTAGGTATGGCCCACATCTTATAACATAATCAAATAATATATACATATAAGCGAGTCCATTTACAAATACAAAACTTTACTTTTACGTACAAATCGAACTGGAACCTACATGTAGTGAACCCTTACAAGTGTGTTGGCCCAATTTGTATGCGGATGTTTGCGTCATCTTCTTTGCAATATACGGTTAAAAACTCGTGCTAAGCTTTACGCTTAGTGGGAAACATATCTTATAACTTATACAGATGCACATGCATATACACAATTATAATAAGTGTATAACCATAACAGATATCAGAGCTTTCATGGATTCATATCATGGACTTATACAAGTACTTAAGCTCATAGCAGCTATGTTTATTCGGGACTCCGTAGGAATTCTGAGGCTTATTCTTGTACGGGACTTATACCTGCAGGACTTATTTTCATTCGGGACTCAGAAGTAGAATTCTGAACTCATTCTTATCACAGTACTTGTAAGTACTACAAAACTTATACTGGTCTTTCGGATACGAGAGTACCCTTAGGTACTACTGGACTTATACTTATTTTACCGATACGGGAGTACCCGTAGGTACTACAGAACTTGATTAGATACATAAGTATCCGTAGATACTACTGAGCTTAACAAGATCTGAGACCAGACAATCAAATACCGAATTACGGTAGGTAGCGAGAACTTGTCGGAAGACGGACAGGGCAATCGATATGGGGTACCATTGGAGTCTTCTGAACTATCGAATCTGAGGATAGAACTTACTTTCGGATCTGGGGTACGTAAATTACTACAAGAACTAGTCGAGACAGGACTGACCGGATCAGGACTCTCGAGAGGCGAGGTACCCGTGGGGTACTCTGAGGACTTATTGAATCTGGGACTTATCGGATCACGGGAGTACGTGATGCCACGGGACTTATTCGGATACGAGGACTTATCGGATGTAGGGTACGTAGGTACTACGGGACTTATTCGGTCTGGGACTTATCGGATGCGGGAGTACCCGTGGGTACTACGAGGACTTAATCGAGACATGAGTATCGGATCTGAGGAGTACCCGTGGAGTGCTACGGGACTTAATCGAGGCGAGTGCTCCGGATCGGGAGTACTCGTGGAGTCACTACGAGGACAATCGAGACAAGAGTACCCTGGGTACTACGAGTTATTCGGGATGCGGGTGCCGAGAGGTGCTGGGACTAAATCAGGAGACCGGACGGAGACTTAATCAAATCACGGGGTACCGTAGGTACTACAAAGCAATCGGATCTGAGAGTACCCGTGGAGTGCTACGAGACTGTCAGAGGCAGAGTGCAGGTAAGGTACTACGGAACTTATTCAGAAACAGGAGTACCCGTAGGTACTACAGCAGAGATATAGAGGTACATTCGGATCTTTACTCTTATTCTGTTGATCTTATCATATAATTGTTTGACTTCCTAGACCGGAGTGATCACGAATGAGTAGGACCGCAAACCTGATAAGTACTCGAGAGATACTATACGATGCGAGGTGCCGTAGCACTAGTCGGAGACAGGGTGCCTTAGCATGCAGGGACAGGAGTGCCGTAGCACTAATCAGAGCGAAGTCTTAGTAAGCACTAATCGAGGAAATACCCGAAGTCTTGTCGGGAGTGCGGAGCACTAATCGGGATGCCGAGTACTAATCGAGTCTTAGGAGCACTAATTAGAGATGCAGAAGTACTAATCGAAGTCTTAGGGGCACTAACGAGAATGCAGTACTAATCCCGAGTCTTGGGCACTAACAGGACAGGAATGTTGTCTCATTTAATAACTGGTCTTAGGTAGTTTTTACAATTATATGGGTTCAATAACTTACTATCTTATAATAGGGGCATTCTTAGCCACTTATGTATTCATGATAGATCGTATTTCATATACTGGTAAGGTATGATGCGTATGTAATCACACCTTATTCATGTATTCTTTTCCCTCAATGAATCTATTTTACGTAGAAATTGGAATCACTCCAATCGGATCATCAAAACTCAAGTTATGGCATTTTCATGCCAACTAGTCGGTTTACCGATTTTACCGAGGGATAGTTTGAAATATTTATTTTCCAGTGCCTTGTCTCATGCTGACACTGAAGTTCTTTGTGCTCCTTTAAAGTTAAGGTGCTAGAGGTTCATTTCAATTGGAATCACCCAAATCAGACACCGGAACTCAACTTGATTAAATCGATCGGGAATACTCTATAGTCAAGCGATGCAGGAAATGAAAGCCTGCATGACCCAACTTGAGTGAATTTTGAGCTATTTAGAATTTGGAGATACCTATAAAATATGTTTTAGTTCTCCTTGAAGTCTATTTTAATTGGCGCAGATCCTCAAATCGGATGAAACTAGGCAAGTTATGGCCAAAATACGGAAACTGGTCAAAATTGGAAAACGAACTGGATTGTACGATACAAGCTCAAGTTGTACGGTACAGCAGCAAGATTGACCATAACCGAAATTGTGCCGGTACGAAGCTCATGTTGTACCGGTACAAGTCTCGAAAAGTCTTGCAGAATGTGTGTTTTTCTCACATTTTCCATACTTTGATACGAATCAATTCTACTTCAAACACACATCGAATCATTTCAAATTCATCTTATATCCTCAATTATACTCAAATCATCTTTCAAT
Organism: Tetrastigma voinierianum; assembly: GCA_016808115.1. Taxonomy (NCBI): domain Eukaryota; kingdom Viridiplantae; phylum Streptophyta; class Magnoliopsida; order Vitales; family Vitaceae; genus Tetrastigma; species Tetrastigma voinierianum. The sequence continues at coordinate 166,042 of JAEQBH010006210.1, forward strand.
GGATATCTTTCTTCCAAATTCTTTCATGAATCACTTCCAAAGCCATTCTAATATGGGTTACAACCCATACACAATTCAAAGTCAAGGATTTGTTAGGGTTTATTCTAAACCCTAGCTCCATTAATTGTCATTTAACCATGAATCCAAACAAAAAGGGGAATTCCTTACTTATCTTGTTCCTTGTGGGTTTTACCCACCTTAATTTCAAGAAATCTAAGGTTAAGATGCAGTTCAAATGAAATAGATTGGGATAGATAATAATCATACAAAAACAATCAATATGAATATACCAAATCACCAATCTAGTGTTATACCTTTGGCAAATATCTTCTCTTCTACCTACCCCTCACCTCTCTACATCTTCTGTTTATTCTCTCATAGAATAATACTGTCTTTGTTGTCTTCTGAGTACTGTTGCCTAAAATAACTAATTTTGATCAGATCCTCTTACCTAAAGCCCATAACTTCATTCTATTTGCAAAGCAATTTATGTCATAATATACTTTGGCCCTCTAATCTCTTGTCAACTACGAGCTTTTATACCCTCTTTAGACCAATTTCAAAATTGTCCTTAAGTTTTGTAACTTCAGGAGTCTCGTTTCGGTTTCACATTTAACTCATGAAGCAGTCGAATTATGCTTCTGAAATACCCTAAACATATCGAAAATGACTAGGGTATATTTAGATTACATGCTCGATTCACAATAAGCCCCTTATCCAATAGCTCCTGTATTTGGACTGGGTTTACCATGACTCAAGCGGGTGCCATCCTATCTTGGAGTCATAGAGATGGGTGAAGTACCGAGTGTAACTCGATCTGGAGTACTACCTATGTGGAGCGGGTCAGGCGACTCGTACGGAAAACATCCACATAATCGCACACTACCGAGGTAGATCCAAGTCCGGTCTCTCCTCGTCCTCTAGGGTAAGGCTGGCTAGCCAACCCGCTAACTATCCCTGACACCTGGACTCGTATACTATATGGGGCAAAATATCATGCACATCCCCTGAAATACCCCTTGCGGAGTCTTAGATCACGCATATAAGGCGGTAACCCTCCTCGCTCACAATCGATAACGACCACAATAATTTGTCGGCCCGATCCATCCCGAGATGACATCAAACTCGACATGTTCACTGATCCTCAAGTCATTTTGTGGAGTAGAGTCAAAGTCTGACTCGCGACCTCGACATATCATCTTATTACCACCACAATCCACAGGGGATAACTCACCTTCACAAAGGCTCTCGATGTCACGCCAAAGTCCTTGCGCCACCATATTTGACTCTTTCTCTAATTGGAACACATTAATTCTGGTAGTGTCAGAGGTAATTTTCATAACCTCTAACACCTTCTCAATTTGTATGATGTTAGATTTTCATAAAGTGGGCTTTATTAATTGGATTTATTAACTGGATTTATTCGATCTAATTAATTGAGATTATTAGGATTCTTAATAAACCATATGGGGTACAGCAAGTGTGTGAAGTGTATGGCCCGGCCCGTAATGAGAGAGCGTGGTCGAACTCGATATATAAGAAGGCTCGAGTCCTCCCGAGCCACAGGATAAGTTATCATTCTCACATACAGATTCTGAGAGATTTTCTCTAACCAAGTGAGAGGCATTCTCATTTAAGCCAGTGTCATCAAGGGGTCATTCAGGAGAAGATCTTGAGATCTTGAGGTCGTTTTCTTTGCAGAATTCTTTAATCGATTCCGCATCAGAAGGTATTTCCATGATTCAGTCAATTTTATAATATTCATATTCTCTCAAATTAAAATTATTTTTGTATTCTAACATGGTGATCTAGGTTAATTAAATCATATCCCTCGGTTGGTATCGAGCCAACCATGGTTAAATTCAAAGCATATGAATACGGAATATGTTTATTTTTGGTTTTTCTTCAAATCGGGCATTAACTCCGGTTTGAATTTCTGCAATCATTAAATTTTTTGCATATTGGAATCACGGCGAGACGATCGGATCGGTGGGTGGCCGTCGCCCGGGAGGTCTCGGGGCCGGCGCCTCACCCAGCGCCGCCACGCGCCCAGAGAGCGACGGCGCGTGAAGGACACGCGGATCTGCCCAGCGGTTTCGCGGCGTCAGCATGGCCGGTCGATTAATGAGCGGTCGAAATGAGTTACGCCGTCCGTTTTTGACGGTTCGGTTAATGTGGATCGGCGTGTGCGGTAGCGTGGACAGCGTGTCTGGCGTGGATCATGACGTCATGATAGCGTCATCTCGACCACGTCTTTGACGAGCCGATCGGCGATACGGCCGGATATTGACGAGCCCGTTGGCGGCCGACCGGACATTGGCAGGCGATTCAACAGCTCTGACCCGGATATTGGCGGAGCCGATTCGGCGACGGGCGGACATTGACCGACCCGGTGTGACGACGGTCGGCAGTCGACCACGAAACCCGATCAGCGCGGCCGTTCAGCCAAACCAATGACTGTACAGCGTATTTGCGCGCTGTATGAGTATGGTGGCCGCGTGAGTAGCGTCATGAAGATATTCAGGAAATCTTGATATCACGCAAGCTACGTATTGAAATTCTCTACAATGTGGTATATTCACTTTGCATGTTTGAAACTTTATATATGAAAATACGTATAGAACCACTATGCGCTAGAAATTAGGAATTATTTTACGTATTTTATGTATTTCTCTATGGTTTGAATACGCTATGGTAGCTAACATGTATATCCTTTGCATAAGGGAGCGTAATGAGTCTAAATTCGTGTCTATGAATGAATTGAAACGGTATAATGGCATTACATATATATATAATGTGATACGTAAAGTTTATATCTACGGTATGAGTGATTTTCAAGTTCAACCGCGAAGTGGCACACTTGATTGGGTTTGAGAAATACTCCAGTCTCATATTGTGAGTGGGATGTCTCTGTTTTATTCACGTGATCCTTACTCCCAAAGGAGGTGATCTTGTGTTAGTTCATGGAGGGATACATGTATGGCATGTGCTTGAGAAATGACTGGTCTTAGTGGTTCATACACCCAAAGGTGGTGATTTCACGAAGGATTAGAATATGTTCTCATGTATTTGTCATGTGGAGTGTACAAGCGCATGTCATGTTTCTGCCAATTGATTATGTGATGATGTATGTAATTACGTATGAGTATTCGGCGTGATGCGGTGTATTGTTTTGTTTTTATTTTTGATCCAATTTTTGTGAGAGCGGCAATTCCATTTCAATTGAGATCCTTGCGGATTGAATTTCAAGAAATGGAAAGAGGACTTTCTATTTGGAATGGAAATTTGGCGGATGTTCATAGGCGCTTATAATGGATAGAAAGCGGCGAGATATCATGACTATCTAATCTTGGTGAGAAAAGCGGTATACTGCACAGGAGAGGAGCAATAGGATTTGCTTATTGTGTGATGAAGAAATCCCATACAAGAACACTTGAAAAGTGGTTTACCCGAGTTAGTATGCGCTAAGGAAATGATGGCGACCATAGAGGCTAGAAATCGAGTTTCATCTAATCTTTGAGTTGGAACTCTTCTTGAAGCTCTTGACGTGAAGTATGATGGTGCAATTTGGGGTTAAGTTATGTCACGAGGATGGTAGACCTAAAGGCGAGCTCGAGCTCTCGATGTTACCATTTCTGGATCTTGCATTTGTGCATCAAACCACAAACACCCTTCCACGATTTTGGGATTATAAAGACAAACTCTGATTCCCGATATGAGACTTGAGTCGATTAATGACTTAATAGCAAGGGTGGTGGCGAAGAAGAGCTGAAGAAGGAGAAAGAAGAGCATGTGGCCTTATATCTTTGCTAGTCCCCATAAAGGAAAAATAAAGTTCGAAAGTCGAACTCGTAAAGGTGCTCGAGAAACTGCAGTCGATCTGGCCTTGATATGGGTCCCGAAATAAGACATTCTTGAAAAAGATGGTGATGTTGCGCTTCTTTGTAAGAAGAAGGTCACATGAAGAAGGGTGTCTGCGAAATTTAAAGCTTGGATGTCAAGCGTGGGCTTCACAGTATTGGTCTGCTATCTTGTTTGTGAATCAACATCGAAGCACCATCAGTTCTTGGTGGCTCGATAGTGGAATGACTAAATCATGTTGCATTTACCGTCTGATTCATAAAGCGGAGGAAGCCAAACAAGGATGGTCAAGCTCAACTGTGGGAAACAACGAGAAGAGGTGATGTCATATTAGGTAGGAGATGTAATCTTAGTTTTAGATTATGGTTTAAATGATGTTGAAAGACACATTTTATGTACCTTCTTTTAGGCGAATTTAGTTTAAAATTATCGTGTTTGGATTCATATGATTCTCTTTTGAGAATTAAAAGCAATGTTATTTCAATAGCTGCTTAATTCAAATAAGGTTGGGTCTTTGTCCTTATGTCCAATGGATTATACGATTAAGTTTGTCTCTCAATGACATATACGTCGCTTATACGGCGAGAAAGGTTGTTCTAAGGAGACCTTTACTGGAAAGAGTCTTATGCATTATGGCATAAACGACAGCCATATCTCTAAGGATAGAGTAGAAGGGTGATAAAGGTAACATCACGCACTAACTCTTAAAAATGACTTAGAGATATCGTGAAGATGTAGGAATTAAAATGACCAAGATAAGAAAGAAAGCTACTTGATCCAAGTAGTTCGACTTATTTGGGAAGTCATTCCACCTTAGATATAAGTGGACCTTATGTGGCAACCTTGTGTAGAAATTTTTATTTCATCACATTTATTGATGACTATTCGATATAGTTGTTTGTACTTGATTAAAGAAAAGTGCGAGTCTCTTGACAGGATTCGAGATTTTTGATTTGAAGTCGAAACAATTGGGAAAAAGTCATAAAGGTTGTTAGATCGTAGGGTGGAAATTATTATGGCAAACATGGCGTCTTCCGGACGAAACAGGGTCGTCGCCAAATACTTAGAGGACTGCGGGATAGTGGCCACGATTTACTATGCAGGAGTCTGACGAATGGTATAGCCGAAAGGCACAATCGTACTCTTATGGAAATGGTAAGGAGTATGATTAGTAGAATGAATTACCGGTTTTCTATAGGGTGAAGCTTTGAAAACAACTGTACATTTTGAATCGTGTACCTACAAAGGCATTCCATTGACTCCTTTTGAGTTATGGGTGGGCGTAAGCTAGCTTAAACCATCTTAAGGTTTGGGGATGTCTGCGGAAATAAGGATATATAATCCGACATTAAGTAAGTTGGACTCGGAACGCTCGATATTCTTTGTATAACTACACAGGAACATTGAGAAGGGATATCAGTTCTATAATCCCGATGGAGGCACAAGGGTGTGGAATCCGCAGACAATTTAAGTTTTGGAGTTTGATGTGGCGGAAGAGAAATGTTTGCTCCACCGGACTATTGAGGATGATAGTACGGTGGGTAATGTAGTATCTTTATCTCATCATCGAGATAGTGTGAAACTCCCACACATCATATTGGAACTGTTGAGACTTGGGATCATTGTTGAGACGGCTCTAATGAAGTTCATCGAGGCTCTCAGGTGCAGGATGTGGCTATTACTACTCCAGTAAGGAGATCCACTAGGGAGAGACGATCAGCTATACCACCGGACTATTTAGTCTATATAGGAGAGCAAGACTACGATATCGGTTAATGGCGATCCGATAACTTATGAGAGCTGTTTCTTGTCCTCAATCGAGCGTGGTTAGATCTGATGAGAGATGAAATTCGATCAGCCCAGGGCATAATGGAGTTTGGGAACTGATGAATTGCACAGAGGTCATGGGCAGGTGGTACATGAATGGTGTATAAGACTAAAGGACCATAAAGGAAAGATTGAAGTTTAAAGCGGGCCCGAGTAGCCAAAGGTTTCACTTTCGAGAGAGAAGGAGTAGACTATGACGACTTTTTCTCAGTCTCTTAAAGATTCTTCCCGGAGTGATCATGGCATTAGTTGCTCATTTGATATGGAGTTACACGGATGGATGTTAAGCGCATTTCTCAATGGAGACCTTAATGAAAGTCTATGATAACTTGAAGGTTTTGGCAAATGATTCGAGTAAACTTGTATGTAGACTGAAGATATTTATGGTCTCAAACGAGCTTCTAGACAATGGTATAAAAAGTTTCATGGTATTTTGTTGCTTCATACGGTTTGTTGAGAACAAAGTAGATCAATGTATATCACTGAGGTCGTGGGAGGAAATTCATTTCCTAATACTTCTATGTGGATGATATCACAGCGCAGCTGATGACCTTAGATTCTTGCAGAATAGCGGATATTTGTCAGAGACTTTGATATGAAGGACCTTGGTGAGGCGTCTTTTGTGCTGGGCATTGAGATTCACAGGAATCGTTCTTAGGACTATTGGGTTTATCTCGGAGGCGTATGTTGATCGTATTTTAGAAAGATTCGACATCTGACAATGTAAGCGAAGTGCTCCTGTCTGTAAAGGTGATAAGTTAGTCTGTCACAATGTCCCTCATTAAGATATTGAAGCCAGTGGAAGAATGTACCTTATGCTAGTGCACTTGGGAATTATTATGTATGCTCAAGTATGCACTGGGCCGGATGTTGCCTTTCTGAAACGGGACTTCTAGGCGGATGTCGGTCTCAGATCGGGACCACGATCATTGGGTTCTTTGCCCGAGAAGGTTGTAAGTGCTTAAAGAGAATAGTATATCTTTGATTTACAAACATGTTCGAGGACCTCTGACTAGTTGGGTATTCGATTCGGACTTCTTTGGCTATCGGGGATGAAGAAATCAACAACTGGATTATATCTTTAAGTTAGCGGGAGTGGAGTATCATGGAAGAAGTAGAAACATAAATCAATTGCATCCTACTGCCATGCGGCGGAGTTTGTAGCATGCTTTTCAGCAACTACTCAAGCAATTTGGCTCCGAAACCTCATTAAGGAGTTAACCGTGTTTGATTTTGTGGATAGGCCCATACAGTTGTATTGTGATGACCGCTCTGCGGTGTTGTTTAGTAGCAATGACGGGAGATTTCGAGAGTCCCCAGCGCATGGAGTGATACTTGACTATAGGAAAAGTTCAAGCCGGTGACGTTGCGTTTGGAGCACCTTATCAACAGATGATATGATTGCGGATCCGTAACTAAGGTAGCCATACTTGTGTATTTGATAAACATGTCATCAGCCTTAAGGCTTAGGAATATCATGGGATACGTAAATTAATTAGAATTTATTAAGTTTTATGTTGCTCTTATGAAGGATAGATCGATTTCATTACATTTTGGTAATAATTGAATTTGTATCAGCTCTTTTACATTCAATAAGGTATTTGTGAATGTAGGTTTATCGAGTTGAGTACATATAATTATTGAAAATCTCAAGGCATTGTGTAAACCTTGAATACAGGCTATGGGGCATTCTTGGCATTGGCCTTAACAACATGTTTTGTTACACATAAAGTAAAGTTACATTAAGATATATCTCTGAGTTCGAATTTTGGAACCATGGTGGATGCGGTGACACACTAGGTTTTGTGACACTCCGGAGAAATTTGGAATTGCAAAAATGGATACTTGCACTTGAAATGCTCATCATTGAGGTATTGTCATTTCAAACCGCAATACCATGTGAATCCATATCGGTAAAGTTAGAAAGCACTCGTGACCATGGAGGGCTTGCGTGAGTACATGCAATTCTGGGTGGAGTGTTCGAGGCTTTATGGGATCGGATTGACTATTAAGAATAATCCTACAGACCCGATATAAAGGTGCGCACACAGGTTTTGTTTCAATTAATATCGCCCAGTGGGAGAATGTTAGATTTTCATAAAGTGGGCTTTATTAATTGGATTTATTAGCTGGATTTATTGAATTAATTAATTGAGATTGTGGGATTGTAATAAGCAGGTATGGGGTGGCAGGGTGTGTGGGTGGGGTATGGCCCGACCCGTGTGGGGGCGTGGTCGGAACTCGATATATAAAGAGGCTGAGTCTCGGAGCCACAGGATGCGTTATCATTCTCACATCTGATTAGAGATTTTCTCTATTAGAGTGAAGGCATTCTCCATTTAAACCCCGGTGTCATCGAGGGGCCATTCGGGAGAAGATCTTGAGATCTTGGGAATCGTTTTCTTTCTGGTCTTCATTGATTAGCGTCAGAAAACATTTCCATGGATTCCAAATCGAATTTTATAATATTCATATTCTCTCAGATTAAAATTATGTTTTGTGATACAACATGGTGATCACAGGTTAATTAAATCCTTATCCTATATATGGATCACCAATTATACCATGGGATCTTCTCCCCCTGACGGGAATGTCATATACAAACTTACAGGAGGTTATTAGGGACCCATCACGACTACTCTTTGCACCGGCTGTGCTGTCAGCGATCGCATGATACCTCGACCTCAATGACACATTGATCGAACCGCGGTGGTGTCGACCGGTACCTCTTGGGCCTCCTCCTACGTCCTGCGTCCTTGACTAGCCATCACATACGGAGTTCATTGGCAAGTTGGTGCCAATCTACGATCTCTAGGCGTAAGCAAACCAGAGACACTATTCATACACATAAATCGGTGTACATTGTCCTTGCATTCACAGTGTCTGAGACAATGATATCACACATTTAAAGCATTTTATCAGCGGAAATTTCATTTTTGAAAATTTTATTTTCAAAATTTTGTCTAATTTTATTTGATTTTATTTTATTAATTAAATATTTAATTTTTGTGATGAGCGGTGCCCGAAAATTGACTCGAGACGATCTTGAGTCAAACGGGAGTCAGCGAGTCAAAGGCGGGCGGGTGCATAGTGCCAACGGCCCGACACGTGTACCTGAGTCCCGCCCGGCCAGTAGTCTTTCAGGCGCCACACTGCTGCCCGCGGCACGCCCGCTTTGCGCCAGCCTCGTGCGCAGCGTCTTTACCTCCGCGAAATGAGCACCCGACACCTCCACACTACCCTAAACTGTATTGCAATACAGTTTCTTCAGCAGCCAAAATGCTACCTCAGTCACGATACAATTTTTGTATCGTGACACTGCATCCAGCCAACCCCTCAGCCACAATACAGGAATTGTATTGCAATACAATCCTCAGTCCTCCTAGCTGTCCTAGTGTATTGCAATACACTTTCTCGGGTCGTACAATATGGTTATATATGCATAGCAAGTTGCATGAGTATAATAATGTGATGAGCATGATTAGTGGTCATCCATGCATAAGAATCCTCACTAAGCTTTATGCTTAGCATAATTGTTGTCAGTGTAGGTCAGGAGGCGACTAAACGGGGCGTTATATCGACATTAAGGGTCGTCTGCTGATAGGTGCTCACTTGCAATGTTTCTTTTTAACGTGTTACTATGAGTAATATGTTGTATATAAACTTTTGGGTACAACGAAAAAGATTTGTAAATAATATGTAAGCGATATTTTGAACGCCTGAAATAATGGAGTATGATAATATGATTTTGTAATATATGTGAAATTATATGATTATATTTTAAGGAGTGTTTTAGAACTACTCAATTAATAAAGTTTAAAATTCACCTGAGTTCCCGTGGCACATTTTCTGTGAGGTGTCGGGTTGGGAATTAATCACGGGAAATTGAGGTTGAGTCGATATGACAGATGTAAATAATATAGCCTATGTTGCTTAATGCAAATAGAATAAATGTAAAAAAAAAACATTTTATCACTTTTTTCTTCTCTTAAATTTACTCGATTCTTAAAAAAAAAAAATGAAAACTATTAAACTTAGATAATATAAAAAAAAACAATGATGATATTGGGTTTTTAACTTTTTTCTCTTATCTTTAATTTACTCAATCGTTTTTAAAAAAATTAATAAAAACTGTTAAACATTTTTTTGATAGTTAAATACTTTGTTATAATATAGTAAAATGTCCATATTAAACGTGAACTTGGGACTCTCTCATTCGTGTATGTTTTGTCTTTTTAAACTTTGAACGATCTTCCATCTGAGCTTAGCATGTGAACTAGAAACTACTAAACTTAGATATTAAAAAAAGAAAACAATGATGGTTTTAGTTTTAAATTTTTTTAAAACTCTAAAGTTTTGGGGAAAATATTAAAGAAATAAAACAAAAAGGAAAATTATAAGGAAATAAAATATGATGGAAAATAAAAAAATTAGGTTTAACCTTAATAAATTAATTTTATATGTTTATTAAAACTAATACTTGTTTATATTTATTATATAAAGAATAAGAAATCTAAATGTAAAAATTTGATTATATTTGATGTTCTTTTATATTTTTTAACAGATAAAATCAATTTTCTTAGTGTTTTTTGCCTTTCTCTCAAAAATTTCGGGTTCCAAACCAAGCCCACAATTATGTTTGTTCCCCGAAAAATTAGAGGTTATTCAGGACATGGGTAAAGCGTGGCCAAGTCGAGCAGCTGAATCAATCGAATCAAATTTATTACATGTTTTAAAAGCGAAGCGATCGATTAAGTGGGTGATCTTTCAGTCATAGTTTAATATGGTTCAACCATCGATTCGACCCTTAAACTTGAACTAGTAACTTTTTCGTTTCAGTCATCAGTAACTTTTATGTTTTAATCACCGGTTTGGTTTTTAAAACATTGGTGTTTTAAATAAATAAAATAACAGCTCGCCCCTAATTATGGGTGAATCGATCTCAAATTACCTTATAAAGCATTAAAGTTATCAATTTGGGCGAGCTCCGTCAGTTTGGGCAGGAAATAGAGTCAACCAAATTTAGCGCGATTTTTGGGCAAAATTTTGAAACAGTTTTACCAATAAAATAGTAGTCAAATCCCACCCTAATTCCAAGCAAGGTTTAAAATATCACGATATATTGTGTATTTGTGTTAATTGATACAATATCTGATATCGATAATGTCGGATTATGAAATCGATATAAGTCGACAATTTATGATTTTTTTGCCCATTTTTGCCAATTCTTTTTTTTTTTTTTTTACAAAATAAAATTGATATTTAAATTGGATTTCTTGTGATGGAGCAAAAATGGAAGAAGATGATGGGACGTGGAAGAGAGAAAATGAAAAGTTTTCCTTAACAATTAATATCATTAATTGTAAGCATTTTTTTATAATCACAATCATTAATTGTTTTTAGAAAATAGAGACTAAGAGACAGTTGGAAGAGATAGATTCCTTAATAATTAATATCATTAATTATATTATTTTTAATTAATTAATATTATTAATTTTTAATAATTAATATTAAAAACATTTAAATTAAAAACGTGCAAATATTTAATATCAAACAATTTTTTAAAAAGTGTATTCGTAAATCGTTTACAATTATTTATATTAATTTTTTAAAATATTCTAAAATAGAAAAAATTTAGACATAATATATCAACGTTTAATGAATTATTTTGTATAAATAATTGAAAATAAAATTTAATGTTTTTTTTATAAAAAATGAATTTTAATGTTTTTTTTTTCAAATCTATATGATATTATCATTTTTTATATTTTCAAAATAATTTTGATATATAAATTTAATATATATTAAATTTGAATACTTTATAAATACCGATATATTTCATATATCCGTAAGGTAAAATGTGTTTTGCTCTTTGCCAGTGTTTTTTTAGAAAAAATGTGTTTATTAATATTTTAAAAAACACATTTGAAACTTTAAAAAGGCATTTCAAATGTTTTTTAATGAGAGGTGTTTAAAAAAAAGAGAAGAGTTATAGTAAGCTCGAGCTTATATAAGCTTTAGTTTTTTTATTGTTCGATATAGATTCTTATCACTTATTTAAGTGGGATTCATAAAAAATATGTCAGAATATTTCGATCTAATGAATGAAAAACTCGAGCTTATATCAATCAAATCCTTAAAAAAAAACACATGTTGTTTATCTTTTATAAGATGTCTTGATAGTGTAAATCAATCAAATTATTTATATTTAAAAAAAAAAAGTACTTATTAGATAAAAGTTTGGCTATAAATACTTGTACAAACCGGCCGTTAGTTTAAACATATTTATTTGACGAATAAGGACTCTTTCTTCTTTAAAAAAGTTAAATGAATAGTCAAAATATTAAAGGACATAAATGTAAAATACTAGTAATAGTAATAAGGGCATAATGATTTTGGCGCCATCGCATTTCAATAATTGTAGGGCCCATGCAAAAAGTAAAATTAATTCATCCTTCTCTAAACTACGCCGTGGTGCGCAATACCCTTCTGCCTGATCGACTGATTATCATTTTCATTTATTTATTTAATAATATAACGGGTATTTTTTGAGTTTTGTATACAAATTTATTTGTTTAATAATATAACGGGTATTTCTTTCAACTTTTTATTTGTTAGGTTTTTTTTTTTAAACAATGAAGGGTAATATTTTTTTTTTTTTTACCTAATCACTCTTCTATACCTATTTTTCATGATTTTTTTTTTCTCAATTAAGTGATTCTTTTATAAATATCTAGGTTTTTATATATATTTTTATGATTTAGCCGTCATTTTTGTGTGTATGTGATTGACATCGTTTTGGTATGATCGATGGTTGTATCGTCTTAATACGATAGTTTTGTTTTTATCATCGTTGTGCAATGTTTATTTATATTTTGATAATTCGAATGAGCAAAGTATATATATAATCAAAGATAATAATCAATTATATAGTCGTCAGTATGTTACATAACTTTAATTAAAGCTATTTTAATCATAATAGTAATATCAATTTCTTTTAAGTTAAAGTCACATTCATTGTCTACGGTTTTGACTTAAAAAAAAAAAAAGTCAAAGTCACTAATTACATCTTTAACTTAAAATATCATGACACTCACTAACATGTATTTATATTTATATTTATACAATGAATTTTATTTTTTGTAATGAACAAAGACAATCTTTTAGTTATACGACTTTGTTGTTTAATCAAAGTGAAGGGTTGGATTTGAAATGATTTTGTTTAATAATAACTTGTTGTGTAATCTAAATGAAAGGTTTGGATTTGAAATAATTTTGTTGTGTAATGCAGGTGGAGGGTGGAAGTCGGTGACTTGGTTTATATTTGAAATGTAAATTTATAATGTAATGAATTGATTGTGATTTTGATGCAAGTGGATGTAATTTGTAATTTTAAGTGAATTTTTTAAAAATGTATAGTGCCTTAGATTTAAAAAAAAAAAAAAGAAGCAAAGTCAACATGCACTAGTTTGTATATTAGTTTGATTTTCAAACAATTTTGATAATATTTTTTTAAAAATTTGAATTTTTTGGAAATTTTCATTAATTTTATTTGGTAGTTTACTATTTTATTAATTTTGAAAAATGTTAAATTAGGAGTTTTAGATGGAAATAATTTGTTTGAAAAAAAAAAGTATTGAATTAGTTTGAAAATAAAACTAATTACTAAAATAATGTATAATGCCGTTGCCAATGATAACGGCAATTAAAAATATAAAATTTAGTCTTAAAACTATAAAATTCAAATATAGCTAACCATGATAATGGTAATTGGGCAAAACTTATTATATTAAAATTATTAAAAACGGTTGGTATTTATTGTTTATAGCCCGATTAGTATCACGCGAAAACTGACGAAATTCTGTAATCCTTTATTATTTATTGATTTTAATTAATTTAATAATTTTTGAAAAATTATACATGTTTAAACTCTTAAATTCGAGAAAGAAAAAACACATTGGGGGTGGTATTTCTGGCTAAGGCCGTTTAGTTAAAAAATTTTGTATATCGAGTGATGTGAAATTTTGATGTATTATAATCTTTAATTTTCATTTTCGGAAAATCGTTTACGTCTTGAATTTAGTTGAAAACACGTTTTCATTTTCAGCCCCGTTTTATTTGAATTTAATTCGAACGAGGAAAGCAACTGCACTTGTTTTTCGATTCGCTATATAAAATGTGTGAAAATAGTGGTCGTTTTATTTGTTTTGAAATTTGTTTTGTCTTTATTAAATGCGCTAATAGCGTTTTCTGTTTTGAAAGTCGGATAAAACGAGAAAATTTATCTGCATTAACGTGACACAACAGTTTGAGTCGAACTTAGTTTTTCGCGTTGGCGGAATTTAGGTTTTTGTCAGTTATAAATGGAAGCGGGGTGCGTGTGCGCACTAATGCGTTGTTGTACGAATACCCCGAATATGTGGGACCCATCCACCTAGTTTTATCCCAAAATAATAATATATATTTTTAAATACCAATTTAATTCGTTCTTAAAAATAATAATAATAATAATAATAATACTCAAACTAGCGATTACTATGATTTTTATTTAAACAAATTTAAAACCGTAATGGTTTTGATAAGGATTAAGGCCATACACACTAATTTGAATTCGAGTAATATTTTTTTGTTTGGAAAAACGTATTAAATTTGTATTTTATTTAAAAAAGAAAAAAGAATATGGATTCAAAATTCCTTCCCGTCCTACGTGTCAGATATATTGGGACATGTGCTAATCGTCCATCTCGCGTACGTTAGAATTACTTATAGCCGTTTGCCCGTACGATCCGCCTAAAGTGAACCGGGTGCGCACTGAGTCACACCTCTTGCTTTTTACGCGCCAAAAAGACAACTACCAAAAGATCGATTCCGTGGCGCAGTGCGCACACGGCGCACTTAAGTAATCTGCGTGAGGTGTTTTTATTTTTCTGTGAGAAAAAAAGCTCTGGTTTTTCACATTTCCTTCTTCTCTCCAAACTCCATCGGCGGACACTCTCCTAAAACCCTAAGATTTAAGATAATAACGTTCTTGCCCTCTCTCTGTCCAACGCTGCAAACCTCCATCGTCACTTATGAATCGAGTCTCTGAAAATCAACTTTGAACTTGATTGTCTGAAAAATCAGAAAGAAGGTATATGTCGATACCGTTAAGCTTCATTCCCAGAAACCGTTTTCGAAATCTTCGTTTACTGTTATTTTCCTTGTGAGTAGTAAGTCGGCGTTTTCGAAAATGGGAGGGTTCTTTTTTGGTTGTTTTTGCTAAACGTGGAGCTTGTTTTTATTTTTATTTTTATTTTTTGAAAGAGTTTTGTTCATTCTTTGAAGTTTAGATGAATCATTTGGGATTTTTATTTTATTTTCTTACAGTATTTCGAGATTTGTTTGGCTTCTATGTCATTCATGGAAGAAGAAGTTCCCTTACTGAGGGGCAAGAAAAGACTTATTGCAGACATTTCTGGCCATAATGAGCTTGGTGTCTACAAGTTTAAGATTCTCTTGCCGAATTCCACAACCGTGGGTTTGACCTTACATGAGCATACTTTGTCTAACCTTCAAATGTCTCTGCAAGAGTTCATTGGTTTGGTGAGAACAGAGTACTTTAGAAATCATCTGCAAATTGAATCGCCTGACAAGAGGCAAAAAATCATGTGGAAAAGTAAAGATTTATATATTGAAGACATATCTGAAAAGAGGATGTATCATTCCATCGATCTCAGGAATTTTCAGCCACATAAATGTCATATTTTACAACTGAATGTAAGTTCCTGCAGTAGCTTTCTCTGTACGTAACTGTTGTTTGCATTAATGGGTTTTGCTTATTTTGATGCTCTTTGATTTTGTTTTGCAATTAGGATGGGTCTGGTCAGAGTGCTGATACCTTTAAGGTTGGCTGTTCTTATTGCATTATTAACTAATGCTTTTGTTATGTCTTTTTGCTAGAGTTTTGTCCCGGAATAGTGCTTTTAAAATTAAAAAATATCAATTTAGTATAGATTTGAAAAAAAAATGCTCGAATATGCTTAAAACTGTTGTTGATAACCACGGTTTTAACTTCAAGTTTAACCAACCATGATTTTGACTTAAAAAAAATTTGAAACCAACTTTTTGATGACGACCCATTAATTTGGGTATTATTTTTGAAAGCAATGTATTAATTTGAGAATTTTAACTTTGAAAAAATTATTTCGGGACAAAGCTCTTTTTGCTTGGTTAAGAGAATCCGTCCTGTCATCCTGTTTGTCTTTTTGTCATGTAGGATATGTGGGATTTAACACCGGACACTGACCTACTAGCAGAACTTCCTGAGGAGTATACATTTGAGACTGCTCTTGCAGATTTAATTGTAAGTTGGTTCACTTTTGATATAGCAAATATTTAGTTGTGCGCTTCATTTATTGTTCATTCTAGCGTTGAATAGTTTTTATGTGGGTATTTATTATATGGGCATTGTTTATCAGGATAATTCACTGCAAGCAGTATGGTCTAATGGTATGAGAGAGAGGAGATTGATTAGGTATGGCACATCCATGATCACGACTTTGCTATATTGAGCATCTTAGATTTTGATGAAAGTTTTAACCCTTTATTTGTACATCATATTTATTTCATGCATATATGATGTACAAAGTTGACAATCTGAACGCCCCAATATGTCTAGCTCATGTGGTAGAATGCTCAACATTTCAAAAAGACAGGGCATAGGGCGGGGAAAGGGTCCTGGGTGGAGTCCCAATTTGGACTACCACATTGTAACTTAAGTATTTAGCTATAAAAAAAAAAGTTGACAATCTGAAACTAAATGTTTCATTGTTGAAATAACAAACATGACCATGTTAAAATTGCAACTGTAAATCATGAATCAAATAACAATAATGTTTTTTTTGCATATTATGTAGTCTTTTGAAGTTAGAATCTGCCTCACCTTGATCCTATGAAATAATAAACAGCCGCTTTTTGACACATTTCATGGCCACTGGGTTTTACTGATATATAAAGGAGGAAAACCCTCAATCGTTTTCCATGAATGTGGACATGGACCATATGACAATAGAAAAGTCCTGTGGCTGCTCCCACAAACTTGAGATAGGACTTATGTTGAGCTGCTGAGAGACCACTAAGAATGAATGATTTTAGACAAGTGACAATATGGCTAAGCTCTGTGCTGTTTTATAACAAGGCTGAGGGGTATCTAGGAGAACAAAATCCCACATATTTTAGGAGAGTTAATGTACGTACTTGCACCACACTTTTCATTTCAACTCTTTATCTCATCATTCTTCACAGTTTGGCCTCTTTTATGTGGAAGTGCTAAATGTTAAGGATCTGAATGAGATAGAAAAGCGAAAGGAAGGCAGATTGAAAAGCATTGATAAGTAGGAGATAGACATGATTGAGAGAAAAAGTATCTTCTTGATGGAGTGTTTTTATTTGATGCACAAAAAATTCAATTCATGACCAAAAGATGATGGGAAACAAGAACCTGTGTTCCTTTCAGGTAACTTCAAATTTGAATTACAGCAATTTAATAAAAAGTAATATTGAACCTTGGAACTTGACATTGTTCTTATTGTTATGCATTGTAACTTGATAAGATTGTTCAGACATGATCAGTTAAACTGAGACAGTGTTAATAGTTAACATGCATATCTATATTGTTGACTTATCAGATAGCAACACTAGTGAGTTTCATCAGCAAATCAAGTAATACTACTAGTCAGCTCTTTGAGAGTGTGTTTGTGTTTTGATAGGCCTTCCAGCCAGCCGTAAATTACCTTTTAGTTTGACACAGGTTTCTGTATATTTCTATGATCACTTATTGGTTAATTTTTATACAGTGTGGATCTCGTTGAAGATAGGATTTCAATCTTTGACAGTGGCCCTGGAATGGATGCCAGTGATGAAAACTCCATTGTAAAGTGGTAAGATGTAGCAATCTTTTCTTATTAATGTTTTGGGAATTTGGGACAGGGTATTGAATATTGTTCTACTGTTGTAGGCTCACTATATAAATGTCTGCAGAGGAAAGAATGGATTGTAATGATCATTTGGGGAAATATTCAAATAATAATCCTTGAGTTTTCTCTTAAAGGAAAGAATTTAACACTATAAGGAAATCAAATGGATACCATCACTGTTGAAAATTAATGTTGCTTTATATTCGAGAAAGCTTTACTAGACTAAAATAAGCGAAGGAAAAAAAGGAAAAAGGGTAATTTCAGTGTTTCATGTCCATAGACTGTTAGATACCATTGTGAGGATATTGGAGGCCATTTTCCTCAGTGTGGTAGACACTTTTCCTTCATCTCTTACAACTAAATTTTCTTAACTAAACGATCTTTAGTATTTTGGTGGTAGAGTTAGATGTATATTTATGTATGTTTATGGGAGTTAGATGTATAATTATGTATGTTGCATCCCTATGAAGATTGTTTGGAGGACTCGTGTGTAGCCAGGAATTTATTTATTTGCTTGGGAAGCAACTTGGGGAAAGTGTCCTGACCTTAGACCAAGTGTAAAAGAAGGGTTATGTTTATTAACAGTTTGAGAAGTCCGTGGATCACCTTCTCCTCCATTATGCCAAGACGAGGATTTTATGCGAGCTACTCTTCTCTCTTTTTGGAGTGTCTTGGGAGACCCTTCCTTGTCTTTGGATACACTTTTGGGTTGGAATGTGTCTTTTATTGGCAAGAAGCATAAAAAAGTTTGGACAGTGGGACCGTTATGTATTTTTTGGTCGATTTGGAAGGTGAGGAATGCGATCACTTTCCACACAAAGCCTTATGGTCCTTCAACATTAGTTAAATTCATTGAGTAGGTGGGACTTAAATGAGATTGGGGTCATTCTTTTGCACATCATTTTTTGATAGTTTTTGTTCAGTTGGGAGGGGGTGATACTGCTTTTCTTCTCTTTTTTCAGTCGGGAAGATATGGTTGTTTCCATCTTGTATCTTTTGGGTTGCCACTTCATCACTTTTTAGTAATACTCTTTATTTTTTAACTTATCAAAAAAGAAATTTTTTTTATGAATGCTTGTCATTTATCCTTTTTTTGCCTTCCTTCTGTTTCAAGGGGAAAGATGGGTGCCTCACTTCATAGGCCCTCCAAAGCACATGCAATAGGGGGCAAGCCTCCATACCTAAAGGTAAAATTTAATTTGTGACAAGCTTTATAAGAATGTTTTTGCATATGTTACATTTGCTGTTTCAAAGTTGAAGAGTTAGAAAAAGCATACTTTGATTTCATGTTTTTCAGTGTACACTAGAACAAAATGCATAATGCTCAATGTTCTAACATAAAATGATTTTGCAGATATATTTTACTTGAGATTTCATTGATGCTTTGAAATTATAATGCAAAAGAGCTGCTAACTTGGGTGGTGGAGTTCTCAAAATGTCTAAAATTTTAACTTAAATACCTGTTGATACTGTTAAATATTTGGATTTAAAAAATGCCATATTAAAATGTTAATACTTGATAGGTACCTAGAGAGGTGCTACATGTTCTCAATTTTTTATCTCATCCAACTTAAGAAATGTTGGATAATTCTTAAATGCTTAGCTCAGGTTACCAACAAATACATATTCCTTGGTAGGACCGACCATAGGATTTATGGTGGAGAAGAAGAAATTTAGGTTCATGGATGATATATAGGTTAGAATGGTTACAATTTAGTTAGTTTCTTGGATGCATTAAAGTCAAGTAACCTGCCACCAAAACCATTCTGTCTATCTTCAAAATTTGGTTACACAATCTTAGTGTTCCATGGTTTCTTAGATTTGGACCATGCTTAGGCTCAAACTTGAGTTAGAGCTGGGTTTGAGCCTGTGGAGTTTGAGACTGAACCCTTCCTAAGTTCTACTTGAGATGATGTGAGTTTGAATGTGGAGAAAGAGATATTATAAAAAAAAAACATCATACAGATGAGTGTGATCCACTGGAGATGGGAAATGTAGGATACTTTTTGTTGTTTATATGGGATTGAGTTCAAGATGAGATGTGAGAGTAATGAAACAGGGGATGTTTTAAAGGCTTGAGTTATGCGTTTGTGTTTTCTTTCCGCAAAACTTCTTGCTGTTTTATCATTTTTCCTCTAACGAGAGAGTCTGCTGCCATGAGATTGATACAATTGGTTCTTTTAGCCCAGCCATGACTTCAATTTATTTTTTAGGTCTTGATGAACTTTGTATTTTAAAAAGATTTTGATGATAATTTCAAGCCATTTACATTCATATTAGAATTATATAATGAACTACAGAAATTGTCTACTTTAGATATGCTGTGTTCGTTAATTTTTGAGTAGAAGAAAATTTTCCTTATATTGGGTGGCCTTTTACGTTTAAAAAAAATCTGTTTTGCCTCCATTGTGCAGCCTTTTTTTGGAATGTTTGGATATGGAGGTCCTATTGCATCCATGCATCTTGGGAGGTATGCTTATTCTGTGGAATGTTCTCACTTCATGGTTGCTGTACGTGTTTATGCCCAAGTTAAAAGGCCTCAATTTTAACTTCATTTATTACACATTTGCTGCTTTGATATAGGCGTGCTTTAGTTTCGTCAAAGACAAAAGAATCCAAGAAAGTTTATACTTTACATCTTGAGAGGGAGGCTCTTCTCAGCGGTTCTGGTTCTGGTTCTGGCCTCACCTGGAGGGTAATTATCTGGGCTTATTAAAATGGTTTCTCTCTTCTGCTATGTGCGGTCAACTTCACTTTTTTGTTTGTGGTACTTTGGTTTTTTCTAGACAATAGTGGATCAAATTTCTGCATTGAAAATATTTTTGTTGTTTTATTTTAGACTGCTGGAGGCCTCAGGAATCCCTCAGAAGAAGAAACTGCAAAATCACCTCATGGAAGCTTTACAAAGGTAACTTCTGTTTCATAGGTTGCCACTAATTCAAATATGGATGCAAGCAATGTTGGTACAGTATTGTAATTTGATGAAGTCAGCAACTGTCATTAGCAAAACTAATGGCAATCTGTTGGAAGGAGTCCATATGTAACAATACCAAGCTCTATTGGGGTTGTGAAGGCAGTTTTTTTTGCTAAGTTTGCCCGAAAATTTTGCCTTTGATATCAAGACGTTTTTGGAGAAACTTTTTTTTTTTCAAATTACTATGCCTTATAGAATAGGAATTTTTTTTTTTTTGTATTTTATTTAATATTATGGAATTCAAATGTTCTATGTGAAGAATTTTGAACTATTGGCCAAAAGTTTATTGAAGTTTTTATTATGCTTGGTTTATTAACTATGCATTATACCCCTTATTTTCATGCCCCATGATTTTTCTTGTCATTGTATTTTATTTATTATTTGTTTTATTTTCATTTCTTGATACACTTTCTTTGTCATTGTATTTTTTGTGTCTTGAGCCACTAGTGTCCAATCATAAACCAGGCATGAAAGTTACAATTTTCTGGATTCATCTGCAAAACGTGTAACTAAAAATTCTGTGCTGAACAAAAATGAAAGTGATACTGCTTACCAATAAATGATTCAACCAAGGAGGCTACACTACCTCAGACAAAATCCTACTAAAAACCTCTATTGTACTAAGGCCTATTTTGGCCAAGTGTTCAGCATCTGAATCAGCTATAAAGAGGAAACTTGCAACCTTATTCCAAGCAAGGAAAATCTCATAAATAAAATGAGATAATCTATAAGGATGATACGTGCTATTTGCTTATCTAAATGTGCATTGACATCGAATTTTTTTGGACGCCAAAAATATGATCTGCACTTTTCAAGTACCTCAAATAACTTGGTTTTCCTGTTCTGTTGAAAGCCATGGCTTTCAAGAAGGCAACGGAAATAGAGCTTGGGTAGGTTCTGTATGTGAAGGGGCGGTTAAGTTCCTGGGTTACAATCCAACTTGCTCCCTGATAATACTAGATGTTATTGTTCAGAGAAATATGTGTCACTTGACTTGAAGTTTGCTTTAGTAGTGACAAGATTGCTTCAAGTGTTTGTTTCTTATCTTTATAACCTCTGATGTACAAATGTTTAAGAATTTAAATTTAGATTATTTATTTAACTGCTATTCTACTTGCCTCTGTTATCTTTAGGTTTACATTACTACACAGTTGCAGGTAGGGAGTAATATTACGTTTGTTCATTAAATCTATAACTGTGTATTCTTTGCAGCGTCATTGGTGGCAGGTTGAGATTTTGAACCAAAAATTAAGTTTGAATGTTTCAAGTTCAATGCAAGCTGAAGGACATCTATTTTCCATATATTCAGGTCTGGTTGTGCCTATAAATAAGCTATTATTGGTTGGCTTTCTTAAGTTGTAATTGTGAATGAAAGAAATTGTTCCTAATTTTTATATTAATACTAGTTTGCATAGCTTTTTGTTGTATCAGGTCCAATTTTCTCTCTTGGTATTAGTCTGAACAATTTTATTTTTTTTGTTATTAATGATATGGTTAAATTATGTCCTTATTATTTAAAATAGATCTAGAAGATATGAAGAAAGTACTATGATTACTGAAATGCCAGTAGAGAAATTCCTATCTTAAGTAGAAGTCCAAATGTAGTACTCAAAAACATTGCATATTGTAGTTAATTGCAATTGGAGGAAGAGATAAAGTATGCTTCAAGGCCTTGTAACTGTTGAAATTTGTTGTTTATCTTCCATGGTCTCCATATTTTTTCGTATGGCAGATGATTAATTCTTTAAGACATTCACCAAGTAATTGATAGCCTAAAAATATGTGCATTGGAGGGAATGGTGAGGTGGGCAGAACCTAAGGCAGTGATCCAATTTCTCATGGGATACTATTCACAAAACACACAAATTGTAGTCTCGAAATTTAAGGATATGAGATAATCCAGGTTTAGGTTATTGTAAGGTTGGAAGTTGCAAAAAGCAGAAAGGAGTAGCTCTCGATTCTATAAATATAAGTTAATTTATTGGGAAAAAGAAAGCAGATATATCAGCTGGTCCTCCAGGCTTATCTCAGGAGGCAGGGTAGGGATAGGGAGGGTCAAGTTTGATTTCATGTGCCAAAAAGGGAAAAAATGAAGAAAAAGAAAGAAAGAAAGAAGGTTGTGCTAGCTAGGAGCCCAGGACTATATAACTTCAAGTGCAGATTTATGCTTTACCAGTTCATGATTGACCTTCGTTTTGTTCAATAGCTTATGCTGCTGATAGAAGGCTTTCTATTTTGTACATCACTGATAAAGGTGTAAATAGATCTAGAAGTTGTTGTCATGGTAATCAATAACGTGTGTAGAAAACAACCAAGAGAGAATTGGAGGAAATAATTCCTTGTGTTTTTTTCATTGAATTAACATGTGTATATATATATATACAGGAGGGATAGTCTATATTTCTTAATCTATTACAGCTCATGTTAAGATTCCTAACTAGTTACAACTCTATATGTGCCTCCTCGAGTTGGAGCATAGATGTCGATCATACTGACTTGTTATAGATATTGGCAGATGCATTTAAGTGCTTTGTGAAAATATCACCCAATTGTTCTCCCGTCTTCACATATTCTGTAGAAATCAAACCGAGTTGTATTTTCTCACGAACGAAGTGACAGTTAATCTCAATATGCTTAGTTCGTTCATGGAATATAGGGTTCGAGGCAATATGAAGGGCAGCCTGGTTATCACACCAATGTTTTGCTGGGACCACAGTCTTAATGCCGACTTCCATTAAGAGTTGATAAAGCCACATGATTTCACACACAGACTGTGTCATTGCTCTATATTCTAACTCTGCACTTGAAAGGGAAACAAACCCCTTGCTTCTTACTCTTCCATGAGACTAGATTTCCACCCGACAAAAACCACAGTAACGGTCTTGGATCTCTATCTTCCTTTAACCACCTTTCGATCGGCATACGTGAAGCATTCAACCTGTGTGCTCATGATTACTATATAGAATACCTTGTCTTGGGCTCCTTTAGTGCGTAGACTATGTTCTACAAGCGCGATTGTCGGCGGTCGGGAAGACATGTATCGACCTCTTGGTATTTGAGTGTGCGATATCGGAGCGAGTTATTGTAAGGTAGTTCGACTATGACGATATTCTTATATCATCTGGATGGCTCAGGGATAGACTTCTCTAGTAAGGTGTACGCGGGAGCCATAGAACTACATGTTTACTCGCATATTTCAAACCATAAATCGACACGTATTTCGCTGAGATAAGAAGATCACGTGTTTCTTTCATGTAAACTATTACCTATAGAAATATCTAAGCATCCACTAGGTCCTTTGTATGAGCGGTCATGAAAGAAAGGACTTAAGGGATCAAAGTTCTATAGAGTCACTCGCGTGATGCAAATATCATCCACATACACCATGACAAAATGATACGAGATTGGAGTTCGGTAGAAGGCGGAATGAATTGATTTACTCTTACGCAAGCGGAATTTCCGGTTGCTTGGTTAGTTTACGAACCAAGCAAGGGGATACGCCCCAGCCATTATAGCGACTGGAAGTGAAAACCTTCCCTAATCTTCCCCTGAGCAACAAAACCTGGAGGTTGCTCCATATATACCTCCCTCCACGAAGATGCGCCGTGAAGAAGGCGTTCTTAATATCAAGTTGATGGTCCGATTATGAGTGGCGACCGAGGGGAAATAAAAAGCCGAAGAGATCTCATCTTAGCAACAGGGGAAAAGGTATTAGAATAGTCCACACCATAGGTCTGAGCGTACCCTTTGGCCCTGGCCAGTGCTTTCAATCAGGCGGTGAACCATCGGATTAACTTTGGCTCTGAAGACCGGCGACATCGATGGTTTTTCTTCCCAGTAGGTAAATGTACCAATTTCCAAGTACCATTCCCATTCAGGCATGTCTCATATCATGTATTTACGCCCGTAGGGGTGAGACAAGGTTTAACTGAAAGTGTTAAATGATGAAATAGAGTCACGAAAGAATGATAAAAGAAGGGTGAGAAGACGGCGGTTATAGGTACAAAATAGAAATTGGATGAACACTACTTTGTCACCTTTACGAAGAGCAATAGGAGATCATCATTAAATTTGGATCGATGTCGAAGCGGTTGTGGAGGAATTTAGAGATTGGTGGGTTAGCGTCGAGTGTAGACTGAGTGATAAGAGGCTTTCTTTGGAGGCGAGGAATAGGAGAGTGTTTTCTTTGGGTAGGAGCAGGGAGGGGCCGTAGGGGAGAGCTGATAGTATACCTTTAGCGGGGTCATCTGCCTCCCCTTGACTAGTGTGGGTCGGGGGTGAAGAGAAAGGGACATTCTCAAAAAACTTGACATCCATAGAAACCAAGTTCCCTACGAGAACTAGAGCGTGCTGCTTGATACCTTATATGAACCAGGGAATAACGAAAAGATACATTTTAAAGATTTATGGTCGAGTTTAGATGAGGGACCAGACATCTCAAACAAAATGGGTATATCGAATATGCGGGGCTCGATAAGGAATGAGGTTTATTTTTCGAGGCGGGAGTGTCGGCCTGAAGTCTGATGAAGGATGCCGTGTTGGAAGTATGAGTGAAATTGTTGAAACATATTCTTTTGCATTATCCAACTGCAGTTTTTGAACATAAGCGTAGAGTGAGTATGAATATCAACCTGAGCACGGAAATTAGAGAAAACAACTAAATTGGTTTCATTAAATATAACCCAGTGGTTCGTGAATAATCATCAGCAAAGTGACAAGTATCGAAACTTTGGTTGAGGACCTGGCAGGTAGGACCTACACATTTGAATGGACTAACTCAAAAGGAGCACTAGCTCGTCTATAGACTCTAGGACTATAACTAAAGAGGCGATGATGTTTCTGCAGGTGTGAGACTCACAATCTAAGGATAGCAAACTCGAAAACTAAGGGCCTTGATTTAACTTTAATAATGGCGGCGAAAGATGAAGTAGCGGCAATATGTCTCGAATGGTGTAGTGACTCGGAGAGCAAGCGATAGGTGGGGATTTGTGGGATCGAGGATGTATAAGCCCCACTGAGCTCACGGCCTCTTACCTTGATAATGCCTTCGTCATAAGATCACGAAAGAAGCAAAAATTAGGAAAGAATGAGATGCCAACATAAGTGCTCGAGTTAACTTGCTAACGGACATCGAATTAAAAGATAAATTTGAGTAAACTTCAAGGCGTGTCAAAGGAATAGATGGAGTGGAGCCTGGTGTACGACCAAACATGAATGTGATCAGTGTGGCCAGTGGCAGTGGAAGGTAGAGGTTGTGGTAGAAGGTAGAGAAAGATTTAGGAGGTTACGTCATGTGATACGTGGCTTCATGGTGATGACGGTCGAAGATGAAGAAGATCTGAGGCATTATTCGGGTTACTTGACTCGTGATAGCGATGTCGGGTAGATGGAATCTCGATGAGTCTTGATACAATTGGAGCGCCGCTAATTTCGCGGTGAGAACTAAAGCGATTGATCGGATGCCTCGGTGGTATAAAGGTATATGATGGCGAAATTTCGATTTCGATTAATGGATTTTCTTACGATCGCGTATCCACGTGGCTGGGGCACATGGCGTGTAACAAATGACACACCTCGAGGAACCGGACCCTCACAGTGTTGCTCGCTGGACCGTGTTTCTATTTGTTGCCTCTTTGGCTGGTAGTACGTCGATAAGAGCATTGCTTATGCAGTGGATAAGGATAGGTGAAGAAGAGGATGATACCTGCGGTGAAGAATCTACAAAGGTCTCACGGAGATGATATCCAGATTGGAAAATCTACGGGCCTTGTTGAATCATACTCGAAGGAAGAAGCGCGATAAATCCACATGTATATCTGTTCTCGTTGACTTTGTTGAACTTTGACATCTATACTAAAGGGCATAATCATATTAAGCTCTTCATGTATCTTTTAGTAGGCTATAAAAAGTTTTGTGAGTGATTGATTCTGTTTCTCTGATCGATAGAATGCTTTACACACATCAAATATACGAGAAACGACCCTTTCAGGAAAACACAAACTCGAATAATCCATTAGCTCTTTAACAAATTCCACGGTGATTAACGAGGCCCGATCACGCTATTAGCCGATAAATTTACGGATTTGGATGAGCGAATGACATCCTCCTCCCGTCCATTTACTCTTTCGAATCATCGGTTGACGGATTCTTAGTGAGGTGATTGCCCATACGTATGCTCCTGACATATATTCGAATTGTTTTGCTCCATTCCAAATAGTTGGGACCAGTAAGTTTGTCTTCTGTGATTTTGGACATCATCGGGACCACTTCTAGCTTCGGTGTCGTTTCTTCTCCTCTGAATCACTCATTATGATACCACAGGAAGAAGATTAAGAGCAAAGAGCACTCATAGAATTCAGATTTTGGAAAAATCAAGCAGAAACCCTAGAAAAAGGGGGTTGTTGGACATAAAAAGCACTAAAACTATCAGATCCAGGAATCAAACAGGGAAACCAAGTGTACCAGAGGCCCTGTCGGCGACGGACGACCTTGGAGGAGGGCCGGGGTTCAGCGGTACCGCCCACGTGCGGCGCGTGTGGAGCGTCTAGGAAGCTCGGCGGCGCCGCTGGGCCTTCACGGCGGAGATCCGACCGCCCGGGTTTTACACGGCTGGCTCGTCGGCCGGCAAGACCCTCCTATGCCGTGCGGTGAGACTCCATGCTCCCTCTAGGTGGGTGTTTCAAAAGTCACCCCCTCCGATAATACTGGTTAAAAATTTCCTCCTAAAATTACTCCCAAAATTCCCCGAACTCGGAATACTAGGCTCTGCGACCATGAAAACAACCGAGGTGGAAGAATTCCTTGTGTTTTCATTGAATTATCATGTATATATACGGGAGGGATAGTCTATATTTAGTAATCCTATTCTGACTCTACATGTTAAGATCCCTGCTTAGTTACAATTACATATGTTATGACGTGAAACTATTGAATTTTTTTGTAAACCATTGTCGGGAATGGAGGTTTGAACCATAAACTTGTTATTACCAGTAAGAGCGTGAAAACATATATCCATTTCCCATTGAAAAAGAAGCATCTTTCTTTCTAGGGCTTTATGCCTTGTAAACAACTTATGGCACACTTGTATTCCATTACAACCTATCAACACCTAAAGTTAAATATTGATCTTATATTTTTTCACTGCTGTGATAATTTCTTCTTTTGGCTGCTAGATGTGGATTCATCTTGTTTTTTTAAGTATATTTCTTTTAAAAAGTTTAGTATATCTAAGATGAGTAATAACTATGTCACAGTATCTTTTATTTGCATCATTATCTTTCATTTCTATTTGTTGTGCAGTGTGATGAAGTATGTAACACAGGAAAAACCAGAACACCGGTTGAGTTTCAGGTTATACATGTGCTCTTTATCCCATTTTTTCTCTTTTAGTGTTTAGACCTGTTATCTATACTCATATAAGTTCCATTACGTTTTACCAATTTAAGCTATTCTGCATGGGAGCTTTAACATGGTGTGAATATTTAAATATCATCTTGCTAGTGGTTGTCATGAGGGAGCAACCTTTTATAATTGATCCCTATCCTCCAAAAAACTAGAAGAGGTACAAAGATACAAACTAAAATTATAGCCTTGAACCTTGTATGCTTGAAATTTTCTACTTCATTTTCCATTAGGAAAACTTTTTTCAGTAGATTCAGGGTCTAAAGGTGTGGTTTAGTGTGGGGAAAACTTTAGTTAAACTTGTAATAGAAATGTATTTAGGAGCACAATCCTTTTGTGTGAGGAAATCTTGAATTTATCAAGACCGAAATTTAACTAATTAAAAACAAGTTATATTTTTAAAAGGTTCAAAATTATTTCATCCTGTAGATATCTTACAGTAAAGAATGACAAGGAATTTTCTTAATGCGAAATTTGGCCATAGAAAATAAAAATATCCAAAAATCAATCTTGCTCAAATTTTCATATGTCCCGTATACATGACAAACAAGAAACAAAAAAAGAAAAAAAAAGAAAAAGAAAAGAAGCTTTAATATAAGTGTTCTTTGTGCAAAATTTGAATGTTACATTTGGCAATTGATATTTTATTGTGCTGCAATGGATAACATATACACACAAAAACCCTTTGAACCTCTTGAAAAAACAAATACTTGGTGGGACTAATCAGAACATTACCTTTAAGAAAAAGAAGAACACCAACCTTAGAAAAATACAGCATTGAATACAAATTGGATCAATGGTCTCCAGCTCAAGTTCCTCCAAGGCCACTGGAAGATTTACCAAACCATTAACTAAAGAGCTCCACAAGATCAGTTGAGGCGCCCGCAAGCTGGCACGAACATCCACAGTTATCTAATAAAATATACAAATTGGACCAATCATAGATAACTTCTTCCATAGATCTCTAAGAGGGAATTTTTTTATGGCTATAAAAGATTATTTTTTCCTAGCTGTCTTTATCACTGCCACAAGACATTATAAATGTCTGTTGAACAATGTTGATTTCCAAAATTAATAGTAATTTCATTAAGGATAAATATCCAAATGTTCTTTTGCCTCACAATAGGTTTTTGTATCTTTAATAGAACTCTATCTCTATTGAATTTCATCAATATATTTGTTATTTCCAGGTTTTTTTTAAATTTTCTTTAGAAATATAAATAATAGTTATATGTGGTGTTAGATTGTACGTGTCTCTATTCTATCCTATTTTGTATTATATACTATGTGAGTTCACCCCTATATATAAGGTTCCTTGTTAGTTTAAAGCATCCTGCAAAAACTTGAGTAGGTATTATGCTTTTTCAGGTTATCGTTGTGGATTAAATTTAATCAACATTAATGGCGCGAGGTGGAACCACAAACTTTCATTCTTCCAATGGCCCTGAGTTTGTTTTACAACCGTTTTTCTAATCAAGACAATGCTCGACCAAAAGCCCTGGTAAACAGCCGCAATCCTGCACAATTTGTGATAATTTGATTCTCCCCCTCTCTTCGCTTGTCCCCACCCTACTCCCCCCCACCCCCACCTATTAGATAAATTCCTATGTTGAACATCTTTTCAATGATGAAAAATTCATATTCGCCAGGTTTAGATCCTCTCAAGAAACTAATGCACAGCTGAAATGTGTTTTATTTTCCATGTTGAGAATGATAAACCTTACATGACTTTTTTTCTTCCAAACAATGTTAAAGTTTGAAAAGTTACATTACAGGGTAAAGAGAATCTTGAAACGATTTTGGAGAAACTAGAAGCTGAAGGGTGTAAGACTAATGAAAATTATGATTCATTTAGTCGTGTATCAATCCGAAGGCTTGGTCGTTTACTTCCAGATGCTCGTTGGGTAAGCTAATGCAAGTTTTCCTTTATGAAACTTTGAGTTAATGAATGAGTCATTCTTGCAATTTGTTTTAAAAATTAATGAGAACCATCATCATTTCCATTTAGTGAAGAATGTAATTCTCATTGCTCTATGATATTTGTAACCTGTGAAGTTTCATAATCAACATTAAGGATGTTGATACAACTACATTGAAATAAGATGTTCTGATTATCATAAGCTATATTGTTCTCTACACATATGCCAAAGATACATGCACCATGCTTGTAGGTATGGTATGAGGTTTATAGTTGCATTAAATAATTATAAATTCTTCATCTATCAAAAAAAAAAAAAAAAAAAAAAAGAAAGAAAGAAAAATCTTCAAATATGAAAAAAAGGCTTGTTTGGTAAATGTTCTAAAAACAGTTATTGAAATTTTTTCTATGATGTTTGGTAAAACAAATGTCTGTTTAAGTACATGTTTTTGTATGG
Organism: Tetrastigma voinierianum; assembly: GCA_016808115.1. Taxonomy (NCBI): domain Eukaryota; kingdom Viridiplantae; phylum Streptophyta; class Magnoliopsida; order Vitales; family Vitaceae; genus Tetrastigma; species Tetrastigma voinierianum. The sequence continues at coordinate 196,434 of JAEQBH010006210.1, forward strand.
TGTTTTATTCTTAATAATTCTCCATATTTGTATAATTTTTGTTCAAAACAATTAAGAGATATTCTAAAGGAACCATGTTTTTTGTTATCTTGCTTCCAAACTTATTTTCTTGGTTTATGTTTTAGAGAATAGAAAATTGTCTTTGAAAACAGTTACGAACAAAGCCTTCTTGGCAATAAGACTTTGTTGGATAAGAAAGAATTTCTCATTTTAGGAATGCAATCAAGTAAGACAATATGACCTTGGTATAAATATGAAGATGCGATTGCTTTGTGACTAGAGCTTTAATGTAGCGATTTCTCCTTGGTGTTACCATAAAAGGAGAAAAATAAAAAAAAATTACATATTCAGCGTACTTTTTGATCTCAACGCTCTCTCCCCTGTTTGTTTGTATATTCATCTTTTTTTTGTATATATTTTTCCTATGCTTTTGCTATATCAATGTTTTGGGTGATTAGCAATTATGGCTAAAGCTAGCATCCTGTTTTACTACAGTCACAACTTCCTTTTATGCAATATAAATTGAGAAAGGGTGACAAAGGCCAATTGCTGAAGAGATGTTTCAAGAGAGTAAAATGCTTTAGTGGTAAAGTTATCATATTTATTTTTTTCTTTTGACATATGACTATGATCATTTCCCTTTTTTTTTTCCTTCATCGGCTTTCTCATTAGAAATTAACTTTGTTTCAGATACTGATGCAGGTTTCAACCCAACACCTTCAAAGGTATAAATTGTTGCCTTTTGAGTTGCACCTTTGAAATTTACCTATACGATACAGTTGGAAAATTAATAATAAGCAAGATAAGACACAAAGATATTTAATGTGATTTGGCAATAAGCCTACTTCCAGGATCGGAGAGCAGCTAGAAATTTTTACTGTGATAAGATAGTTACAAAAACCACTTTCAGTTATCACTCACAGCCCAAAGCCCAATTACACCCCAAGACACTCTTAAAATTCCTCTTAGATCTAGAGCACCTTCCAACACTCAAGGAACTCTTTCTAAGAGTCTCTCCTCTTCTTCTTAAAACACTCCCTAAACAAGAGAATACAACAAGTGAAAGATAATTCAAATGGAGATAGGAGGTGGCTATTTATAGGTCACTAAAATGATATTTGGAGAGGTCATTAAGATAATGACCTTTGGGATGTGTCCTTTGGAAATACCAAAATATAATGACCTTTTGGAAATTGCCTTTGGATATTTCAAGAATCATTACCCTTTGCTAATGGCCTTTGGAAATATAAATAAGCCAAACCCATTAACTTGTATTGAGCTTGTAAAGTTTGGCCCAATCTACCATTGGACTTGCCAAATGTAGACGAATCTTTTAGCCGCCATTGGGCTTGAAGATCATAGCCCAATCACAGATACCATATATCTATCAATAATTTGTGGGATAAAGTGTAGGAAAGTAAAGAAGCAGCATGCCTTTAGATGAGTGACTGAAGTGCTCAAGCAAAGATGGATTAGTGACATATCAAATGAACAGAAATGAGTACATTATTGAGACGGTGTTAGCGGCAATTGAGGAGAAAATGTGAGAATTGGTTTAGGTGGTCTGGACAAGGGTGAAAAAGATACTCGTCAGTGATTTGTCGGCTGTTCTTGTACATGTCTTTTAGCACTTGTAATGTGATGTTTTGTATGTACTGTTGTATGCATCTAGTGGGTCGACTTAGTTTGGCGCTTTCAGTGCATGCCAATAATCTATCAAAAAACTTAAAGAAAAAAACACAAAACAGAACGAAAGCAAAAACAAAAAGGATGTTATTCAGGAATGATATGGTTTAGGCTTAAAGTGCTACAATTGAAGAATGGAGAAGAATAGACATTTAGGCATTAGGCATAACTCTTGTAATTGATCTTACAAAGTTGAGAAATGGCAGGATAAATTGAGCCTCTAATACAATAAAACACCCTCAACTTGTAGATATCTTAGGCAGGTTGCATGATTACTCCATTCTTTGGTTATTGGTGATATTCTGATGTGGGTGGAAACAAAAAGAATGATGACTGCCCCTATTCCTCCTTTTGTTTGCATTGTGTCCTTCTGTGTACACTTTGTGTGTACTCCATTGCACCATTTTGCAAGAAGCTCTTTTAATGTACTCTTATTTACCATATATATATATATATATGTATATATAAGACGGATGAAGGATGACATTTCAGTTAATTCCTACTCCTCTTTGGGTTTTGGGACAAGGTAGTCATTCCTTTGTGGCACAGTTTGGAACTCTTGGGCTCTTGTAAGAGATAGGCTTTTTTGTTTTGGGAAGCAACTTGGACCAATATTTTAACTCAGGATCAACTCAAAAAGAGGGTTGGAAGATGCCGAATGGATGCTATCTAATGAGAGGGTTACTCTATTTGATTTATGGCAGTGATAAACTCTTTGATGATATGGTTGCTCTTGAGTTAGGGAGACTCTTGTGTCAGGGAAAAGAAAAAGAAAAAGTTTGGAAACTGCTCTTTTATGCTTTTGTTGGTCCATTTGTAGGGTGATAAATAGGAAAACATTTGAAAATTGTGAGAGTTTGGACCAAACAATTAAAAGTTCCCTTGTTTTTGTTTTTGTTTTTGTTTTTTGTTTTTGTTTTTGTTTTTAGTTATTGAGTTAGATTGTACATAAGTGATGGATCTATGTCGATGTTAGATTTTGTGGACGACTAGTTCTGAGGTTGTTGGTTTTGTGTGTGGTATCTTCTTCTTTTTTGGTTGTTTGTATATACCACACACACACACATATAATTCTAATACAATCTGCATTTACCTATCAAAAAATTAAAATAAAATAAAACTCCCTCAAGGCAGGAACATGCCATTATGAACGACTTAAGGAGCTACTACTTTCGTCATCTTTTTTTAATATGGTGGTCTGTCCATCATGTCTTATGGTCTTTAGTTCTAATATCTGTCATTATCAGTTGACTTTGGTTTGGTGTTGCATATGTTCATTCTTCTTCTTTATCTGTTTTTCTTTCAGAATATCTACTGTAGTGGCTTTGTCCATGCAGATAGACTTTCTATTCTCTTTCTTAAATTAAATTAAAAAAAAATTATATTCAAGATATTTTTTTTGTACCTTAGATGATTTAATATGTTGGTTTTCCTACCTATACACATTATCTTTTGTTCTGCTATAAAGCAATCATATGTATCTGTTTATTCAACTATTTGAACAACGAGCTACTCTTATTAATTGGAAGAGTTGTAGCAGATAGTACATGTTTGATTTTGTGAACTTTCACTGAAATTACTTGGAAATTAATTTTTAGTTTGTTTTCTTATTTTATTTAATGGGGTTGATTGGATGCAATATCTTCAACAGACAGATTTAGCACATCATAATCCTTTTACTAGGGCTCTAAAAGACTTTGGTAATAAGCCACCAGAGCATTGGAGAGGTAATGCGTCATTGCAGATGTCAATTATACTGTTCTTTAAGTGGTTTACATTGGTTGAAGTTGATTCTATTTTGAATTATTCAGAAGTAAAGCATTTCAAGTTTTTTGTAGAAATAAGCGTTGAAATCCATAGAGGTGGAAACTTATTGACTCTCTCGCAACTGGAAAAGGTGTATCAAGATTGGATTTACCAGATGCATGATCTTTATGATGAAGAAATTGACTCTGGTGAGGACCAACCTGTTATTGTTGTTGGCTCCTTGGACAAAAAAAAGCTTGGTATTTCTTCTGATGGTAAGCACATGAACTACAGGTTCTGGATCTGTAAAGGTCTTTTATTACATGGTATAGAAATTCAATTATCTGAGTCCTTTTGTTAAATGCATATATAAACTGCAGTAGTAAGAATCCATGAAATTATAAGAAGAAAAGGAAAATCCTGGAAACGTGGCCAGAAAATTAAAATTCTGAAGGGAGCATGTCCAGGGTGTCACAAGAACAATATCTTTGCGACATTGGAATATATTTTGCTAGAAGGCTTTCAAGGAGATACTGGTGGTAAGCAATCTGTCAATAACATTTAGAGTTGCACTGTATTTGATTGTGTTCGATGTATTAATCCTGTTATATATTGGATTTAACATAAAAATATACTCTTGCTGTTTAAGAGGCACTTGACATTTAACAAACATGTTCTTGCCCTCAAATTTGTTCTGTCCTATATATTGAGGATCTTCCCAACATTTTCCTTTCTTTTCTTTTTCACAGGTGAAGCTCGGCTAATATGCAGGTTTTTTATCTTGGCTTTTTATGTTTTATTTTTTAAGTTATTTATTATGTCTAGTTCATCAAATGTTTACTTGTGATTTATATCTGTTATTATTTTGCCATGGGAAGGCCTTTAAGTATTCCAGATGAGGATGGCAGTATCCTGGCAGTGGATGTTGGGACTGCTAGTTTTGATTGCCATGGCTCTCTATCTTTACCCATTAGTGTGATAGATGCCGGAAAGGTTAGCCATTTAGTTTAGGTTGAATGGATATGTGTGTGTGTGTGTGTGTTTTTCCCTTGTCCCTTTTCTCTATTTGCTTATGATATTCTACAGTTAACTAAATTTCTAAACACCTAATTGTTCACATCAGTGCCTTGCCGTTGAAAGTTCTGAATGGCATTTGCAACTTGAGAAACAACGTCAGAAATCTCCTTCAGTAATTGACATTCTGTGTGAGGGACACTGTCTGGAGTTGGAGGTTGATGGGGTCAGTCCATTCCTGCCAATCTTCTTTTATTTGGTGATAAAATATCATAAATTTGGAGGAAGCACACCCTCCTTAATTAGTTTGTTTGTTGAGAAAATAAATAGAAGTATTTTTATGTTCACATGTTCACAGCAGTCAAATAGAGTGTTGATATTTTAGCACCTTTCTTTGTCACCCCAATGAAGCATCTCAAAGAAGAAATTATTTATAAAATTTTGGTTTATTTTCCAGGCATTACCTATTGATGCTCCAGTGTATGCTGGACATGTTCCACCTAAGGAAATTGTAGCTGTTCTTCGTCCTGCCAGTTTCGTTTCTTCTAGTGCCTCCAAGAAATTGGACGAAAAGGATATTATCAAGGGCAGTTGTGACTCAAAGAACTTGGACCAAAAGTATATTGTCAAGGATAATTTGGAGTTATATATGGAAGTTAAATTTATGGATGACACGAAAAATGGCAAACTTATTTATTCAAAACATGTGACACCTTCATCCCGTAATGGATTTCATGGTTTATATATCTTCCCACTAGGACACAAGTTCCCGCAGTTATTTCAAAAAGCTGGTCTTTATACATTTACAGTATTCCTCGTAAGTAATACATGAATTCTAAATCATGGTTTGCTCTGATTAAGTTGCTTGGTTTTATATCTCTTTCTGATGATGTCTTCTCCTGCAACTGGACTATTTATTAGAAAGACTCAATTCTCAAGAGTTGCGAAAAAACAGTGCTGGTTAAGCCACTCCCTAAGGTTTCAAGTTGGAGATTTTCAAGTGATGCACAGAATACTGTGTATAGTGTAAGGTAAGAAACATACCATCTGTTAAACTTATCATATATTACTTTAAATCTTATATGGAGATCGTTGTGAAATTCGATGAGACATTCACATCGATTTTTTTCTACTTGTTCCTGATGTATATGTTTTGATATTTCCTTCCTGTTTAAGCATGTGTGAAGAGAGAAAAGAGAGAATCCCTAATTTTATTATATTCACGGAAAAAAGACTTACCTCTACATTACATATTGGACTTATATATATACACACTCATGGGACCCACAAATAGGTAAAATGATAAAGAAAATTATTGTCTGATATCACAGCCTCCCCTGTTGGAGCATATATGTCATATCGAAGCTTATTCTGAATGTATTTAATTAAGGCATACAGAGAGATTTAGTAAAGATGTCTGTAGTTGATGTTTGAATTAATGGCCAATGGCTATCACGTCACAATCACGATCTTCTCACAATGAAGTGGCGGTCGACTTCAATGTGTTTGGTCGCTATTGGAAAATTGGATTGGATGCAATATCTGGCTTGACTGGTTATCACAGGATAAGCTTCATACATTCATCCTTTCCAAATCTCGACTCACGGAAAGGTGTCTGTTGCGTATGAGTTCGCGTATTCTTGAGGCGTGAAACCGATACTGACTGTATTTAGATTTAGCCCACTAAGTGTTCTTTACTGCCCAGGGATATTAGGTTCTGCACCCAGTAAGAAACACGATTGCACGAGTGGGCGATCTATCGTAGATTGGCCAGAGCCCGATTTGCATCTGTGTGACCAATAACCTGGAATTTGACCTTATTCTCGTCTGACACCGCGTTGGCTGGTGTACTTTTGATATATCGAAAATGCAGTTACAACATCGATGGCTATCACGTGGTATTTGTAGGAATTGACTAGCAACGCTAGGAAGGAAATGTCGCGGAGTAATGGTGATGGTGATTCGGTTACCTGCGGTGGTCGATATCTCGGGATCTCCTAAAGACTCCCTTGTCTGGTCTGAGTTTGACATTAGGATCATTAGGGTGTCGACCGGTTTACAGTCTAACATACCGGTTTCTTCCAAGATGTCTAAAGCATACTTTCGTTGGGAAAGGACTACACAAAGTGGATTAAGGCTATCTCGATTCACAAGTCTTATGTAGTTTGAGTCTTTAGTTTGAAAGTGGGTGAATTTTCTTTAGTTTGAATACCGTCGATCCCATTGCGCGTAATGACGATGTCGTCGCGCTAAGCGGCCAGGATAAATACCTTTGCCCAGAAGAGTTATGATGATAAAATTGAATGGTGCAGCGTAACGCGACATGCCAATTCTTGAACAAACGAACTAAAGCGGCGAGCCATACTCGAGAGATTGTTTCAAGCCCGCATAGAGAGCGGCGTAGCACGCACACTAAGCGGACATGGCGACAAAACAGTGGTTGTTCTATATAAACCCCTCGGCGAGATCACCATGAAGGAAGGCATTTTTAATATCCAATTGAAAAAGTGGCCAGGAACACATAGCAGCCATGGAGAGAAGCGGACGGACATAAGCAATCAAATCTTAATGGGGAGAAGGTGTAAACCATAATCGAGCCATGCGCTTGCAGTATATCGCTGCATGGCCGGCGGGCGCAAAAGCGTCGGCTTGACCATTAGGACCAACCTTAAGCGCAAACGGCGTATTAGTGGAAACTTACCCAGGCTGGCAAAACAGATCCCAGTGCGAGTTGAGTGCAAGCGACCATTTCATCTACCATTGCACGTCGCCCGACCCGGATGGGAAAGTGCCTCATTGATTGTTCTTAGGAAGAAAACAAAGGAAATATAAGTGAAACAAATCACGGAGTAGGGTGAAGATAGCGTGGTAGCTTCGAAAAATTGTAAATAGGATGAGGATTGCTAATGACGATTACGCACCCGAAGCGATGGGCAGGATTGCTCGGTAAGAGTAGAGTTGGGGTAGGCCGAAGGGATAGGAAGTGAGTCGGCGGGGCCTCGATGAAGGGAGAGGAACAGCGAGGTGGCGCGATGATAAACTAAAGTGGACCGAGAAGATACATCATGAATATAGGCGGGGAGACTGATGGGAAGGGTAGGAAGCTTGATACTTGAGGAAGAGACTCAGGGAAGAAGGGTGAGTCTCGAAGAAGGTGACATCAACAGAGAGAAAGTATCGATGAGTCTGAGGGGAATAACAACGATAACCCTTCTGAAGTTGGGAGTAGCCTAAGAAGATGCATTTCGTGGCCTTGGCGGAAAGCTTGTCTTGTCTGGGTGAGAATATGAACAAAGCGAGTCTGACCCAGACAGGGAGGAAGGAAATGAAGTGGTTGTTTAGAAAAGAAGGGAATGAGGAATGCGGGCATGTAACGGATGAGGGCATACGATTAATCAAATAACAAACGTGAAACGACGTCCCCCCCAGCGGAACATGATAATGGAGGATGAGGAAATGCGAGGCGTCACCAGTAAGATGGCGGTGCTACGTTCGACTACCCGTTTGTTGAGGTATGAGCCTGAAGGCAGATAGGATCCCGTATTTGGGGCGTAAATGAAATAAAGGGTGCGAAAAAGCCACGGCATTGCTCAGCTGCATTAACACCACGAATATAAATATTAAGCGGGTTAGAATTTCAGCATAAAATTTTGGAAAATAGAAGATATTACTCATTTCGATTTTTCATTAAAAATAGCCTTAGTACATTGAGAATAGTCATCAATGAAGTGGCGAAATGCGAAATCCCCAAAGTAGGCGTGGTCAGGTAAGGACCGACATCGGTGTGGACAAGTTCAAAGGAGATTTTGCCAGTTCCGCCTGTGAATCTTTGCGGGAACGAGACCTGAGTATGTTTCCTAAGTTAGCCGAGGTACCAGTGCGCGAGTGGCGACCAAGTGGAAAAACGAGGGACCAGTGCCACGGAACTTAGAAAGACTAGGTTGGCACAGATGGTATGGATGAGGAGTGGAGCATCGGTGGAAGCATAAAAGTAGGGAGATGATTGCGGTGAGGTGATAGAGGCCTTGAGACCCCGTCCGATGCGATCGTCTTCCTCGTACTCCGATCACTGCGGGTCACAAATTTATCGAAAAAATAATGGGCGATTAAGTCTGAGTGATTTTGCGTGGAAATAAGATTAAGGGACGACTCAATTATAAAGGATAGAAGTGAGAAATTGGGAAGGGAGAGGATGTACCAAACCCATTACCTTTAGCCACGGTTTGAGAACCATAAGCTAGGAGTAACTTGATGGGTAAAGTAGGAGATTAGTAGTAAGAAGAGAAGAAAAGATCTTTATTACGGATATGATCGGAAGCACCAAAGTCTAGAATCCGAGTCGAGAAGATGTATGAGTAAGGCGGGCGAGACATTGCGAGTGCAGGCAGCATATGCAGCAGTGACTTGGTGCTTGATAGCGAAGATAGTCATCATCTTCGGCTGTCATGGGAGGAATACGCGAGATGTGGAGGAGGCTCGAGATGCAGAGTGGTGAGAATCAGAATCGAGAATCAAAGAAGCGGGCAGCGTGGGCGGTGCGGGGAGGTTGTCCATGCAGCGTAACAAGCGATCCGCAGTGTGGCGAAGCTTATTGCAATAGGTGCGGTGGGGGCGTTTGTCGCTTCGCCCGGTTGCAAATGCGTCATCTCGAAGGTTAGTGAAACTAACCTGGCATTTGAAGGGTTATCGGATGACAAAGTGCAATGTGGAGGAGATACGGAGGAGGCGAAACAATAGCATCGTGGATAGGGTGATGAATCTGCCCAAGAATCGATCTCGGGCGGTCTCAAGGTCAGGACGGAGGCGATAATTAAACATGAAGAAATTGTCAATCTGCGTTTGTTGAGCTGACATCACTAGTAAGAGGCATTAGTGTCAAGAACTATCCTTAAGAGAGGCAATCGTAATATAATTAGAATGTCAAGTATGCTGATATCGGATATTAGCGATAAGCGACTTATGTATATAAGGCGTTGGATATCATTCGTGTATAGAACTTTTGCACGATTCAAACTTAGAACATGTTTTGTAAGCCCAGATGACAAAATTTTTAGGATCGACCCATTGCCATAATACGTTACATAGTTGTGCTCTATTTTCTTCGGTGCACCTTGTCAACGTGGGTATAGCATCCTTCGGTGTAATATTATAGTCTGCAACCTTGTCCGTGGGCGAGTTCATGAGCGTCGGAAAGATAGTTCTCGCACACGATCAATTTTCTGATGTGATGATGGGGGAATCCGGAGATAACACTCTAAGTAAAAATAGGATTTTGAGTTGCCATATCCACTTAACCGAAGATTGAATCACGTTTGGATTGAAGAGAGCCCTAATAGGAGGGCGAATCACAGCTGTGGAACTTGAAATCATGAACATGGGGCTGAGAATGTGAAGAAAAAACAGTTGGCTTTGTGGAGAGGCGGCCGCCGGAGTGCGGCGGAGGCAAAATGGGCAAAAAGGTGGATAAGGAGGGCTCGGGGTGGACCGCTGGAGGGATGGAGTAGCAAGACGGCGCCGGATGAGCCTGGATGTGGAGTCCAGTCATTGGAAAATGATCCGCTTCCCTACGTGCCACGCGCCCGGCGCGTGGGCTGCAGCTGCGGGAGAAGCGTAGCGTGACGGCGTGTCTTGGCTGTTTTTCGAGGCGGGGTTGCCACCGGTGTGGGTAGCTCGTCTTTCAGATACGGGTTTTGATCGGACTGAATTTGGGCTGGAAAGTTAGCGGCGTGGCCGGCGTAAATCTGCGACGGAGGGTTCGGGGAGAATAAAGTAGGCGGAATGAAACATGATCATAGAAAAAATGCATCGGGTTTACTGTGGCTCGATACCATATGAAGAAAGAGGAATCCCTAATAATTTTATTATATTCACGGAAAAAAGACTTGCCTTTACATTACATATTGGACTTATATATATACACACTCATGGGACCCACAATACAGTAAGAAAATAAAAGGAAAAGACTGTACAATATCTAACGACATGTTGTCATTTTTCCTAGTACTTGTTTACTGTTCTGATGTTTCTTCAAATTGTTTACTCTTACTCACACAGCAGACAGCTTTGCCTTGTGTCTACATTTAATAGCACTTTGTTCTAACTTTGTAGCTTTTATTTCACAGACCATTATGCCCTCAAATCCATTCATACTTTTGACAATTAGTGACTTAATTTTGATTTGGACAGGGCTGGTTCGTGCTTAGCACCATTTTCTATTGCTTGTTATGACTCATTTGAAAATCAGATTCCATTAGCATCAATACCAGAATTTATCATCAAAATTAACTCAAATGGGAGGATACTTGTGCGCTCTGATAAAATGAATGTGGAACTTTCATCTGATAATTTGACTCTCAGAGTTGAGGTATATTTTGCATATAATTATGATTTTCATCAAGCCCTTCTCAAGTAGTTGCATTTCCACATTTTCTTGTGCAATTAGAGCTTGAGTTTTCTGAATTTTGCAGGATGTACTAATTGAAAGCAGTGACTTGGATAAGATTCGACCGAGCTATGCAGCTACATTGATGATATATCCACGAGATGAGTTACCTCCAATTTCTGTTGCATGTGAAGGTATTCTTGTTTTTCTCGACAATGTTTCAATAAATTAACTGGAGCATTTTCAACAGTAACACATATTCTACCCTACAGTAATTGATTTTGGTATTTTTCCTTAATAATGTAATATCATGTCTGAGTTTTTGTTTTTTTTTTTTTTTTTGTTGTCCTTCAATCAGTTAACCCTGGACCTTTAGAACATGCCATAGCCCAGCCACCAGTATCTGACAGTCAGTTGCTTCCTGGATGTGTGATTGAGGAGCTTGTACTAGAGGTATCTTTTTCACATTGTAGTTATTATTCCTCATAGGTTGAATTTTTTGGTGCACTTTTATACCTATGACCTATCAATTTGGAGCTGCACTGCTCATCTATTTATACAATTATGTTCCAGTAAAATCCTGCAGCCCAAATTTTAGGATTGAGAATCACAATTCTCTTGGTATTTCTTGTATCAAGCAAGTAGATTAGGCAGATCTGAAGACAAATTTGAAGTTTTCTCTTCTTAAAATAAAGAAAAATAGTAATGTTTGTAAGGAAGCATCATAAAATCCATGGTAACATACAAATTAGATATGAATGTAAAATGGTAAACTACATGATAATATACATTGACTGACAACCCTTGGGTACAATGCACTGCTTCATCACTATGCTTATATAGTTTGCATAAGTTTTATTTACACTTTTGCTTCTTGGTTTTGCTTGTGTTGCTATAATTCCATTCATTTCATGGCTCGTCACACATGGGGAAAATTCTCATACTTTAAGGCACAGTTATTCATTTTGGTATTATTTTTCTGAGGAAAATTAATCATGATATACAATCATAAATGATCAATCTGTACAAACTGTTGTTCTGTGTATGCTTTTCTTCCCCTTTTTGTGATGCTTTGTATCATCTATCCTGTTGTTTCTTTATTATTGAATAAACTGGAAATTTTAATCATAGAAATTGTTGCTATTTTTGTTTATCTTGTTAACATATCTTGCCAATGTAATTGTTCCAGATGTTTGATGCATATGGTAATCATGCCAAAGAAGGGTTGGAGGTTGAGTTTAATTTAGATGGATTTTGTTTCCAAGATCACAATGGTTTAAACCGTAAGGTGAAGTATTCTTGTTGGTTATTTTTTTACAATTCTCACAAGTGTGACTGGTAAAATCTAAATGCATTGTAGTACTAGCAGAACAGGGGCAAGTTGCACAAATGTGGCTGTAGCATTTGATGAATGGATAATGGTGTGAGGTTATTAAGAAAGCTGATGGGATGACTGTTATTCAAATATATATAGTGGTGGATGTCATTTGAGGGCAATCTAGAACTTATTAGATTGGTGCTTGTGATGATATTACTTTTATGGCAATAGAATTTTTGATGAAATAAATGTTTATCATGTCTATTAGAGGTACAATCAGGTCTATTAGAAGTACAATATTATTTAAAAATGCTTTGAGCTGGAAAAGATGGAGGTAGTGTTGTGGGTACTTTTAGGATTTATTAAAATTAAAACTGAAAATTTTTGTGAAAGGTGGATAAGGTACACAAAATTGCTATTAAGCCATCAATTTTAAGTTATGGAATAAATGATTGTTTTTATGAGGGAACATCTTCTACATTTGTGCTTTATATTGTGGAGTTGGTAAGAATATCTTAGGGGGATAAAATCAGGCAATATTTTAGTAAGAATCATCTCCATCAGTTATTTTACAGAAATCAATGAGAATCTTTCACTTTTTAGATAGTTAAATATTGTTCATTTTTTTCTATCAATTTATTAGTATATGCTCTTTTTTAGAATTTATTTTACAGAAATCTTTCTCTTTTGGTACGTAAAATTGTTTCTTTTGCTCCGTATTTCTGATGTCTTTTTCATGGGCTAGATACAATCTAATAGCGATGTTATGCAGTGCGACTGCAAATACAATCACCCTGCTGTGAGAAATGGTTGCAGCTTGTATACTGTTTACTTATTTTGTTTAGCAATATATCAACTTCTCATTATGCTTTAGCAACTGTATACTGTTTACTTCTTTCATTTAGCAATATATCAACTTTTCATTAGGCTTTTATTGTCCTGCATATTCCCTTGAGCTTGAAAATTTCAAAACGTATAAACACTACATTTATGGTTCTTGGATGAATATATATTGATTCTTGTCGTATTCCTAATTGGACATGTTGAGCATGGTGATATGTCATATTATTCCAATTCCTTTAGCTTTGTGTTATTCAATGCAGGTGGATGATCGTGGATGCATTGACCTTAGTGGCCTCTTGAGAGTCAGAGCAGGGTATGGAAGAAATGGTATTAGCCTTCTCCAAGTAACTTTATTCTTCCCATGTTTTATGTTCAAACTAGATGGCTTTAAATTTACAGGGAAGCAACACAACAATGAGATGGGGGCTCAGGGTTGGTTCAGTTGTCTTACAATATACATAATTAACAGGCAATTCTAAAATATATTTTCTTGCATATTTTTGTAACTTACCAGGACTTAAAGCTTTAGTTGCATTTTTAACTATTAATCTGAAATTAAGTTCTGCAAATATATCTCTCTGCTCCTGCTCTTCAGGTATAAACAATATTACTTTGGGGTAGTGCTAATGATCCTTGCAGATGTCTTCATGATGACTAAATATTATGAGGATTTTAGTTTTGTTTTAGGATAAATTTGATTGGTTTGGTGATTTCACACAAATCGCACTGCTTTGCAGTTTCCCTATCGGTTTTATTTGGTAACAAAGTAATTTTCAAGCAAGAGTTGCAAACACAGAAAAGAGAACTAAGGGCTGCATCAATAGTAAGCCATGGTTTGCTCTATTTTCCTTTTTTCATTTCACTACTTGTAGTTCCCATAGTGTTTTAGTTAGTTTCTTGATGTCAGGTACCTCATTCTTGTGCTGCTGGATCACAGCTTGAAAATATCGTCTTCGAAATTGTTAACTCCGAGGGTGAAGTGGATGAAACTGTTCATGATGAAGAGAAACATGGAAAAATTCATACACTTAGAATAATATATGATTCATCTGATTCAGATGGTTCTGTAAGATTTGCTTTCAGGAATGGGCGCTGCATTATTCCTACTATTCCTCTCCCCCAAAAGCAAGGCGACTTCACCTTTCTAGCTGTTCACTCATGCCATCCAGAGCTCTCTTTGACCGTGAAGGTTGAAACGGCGATATTATGTTACGTATAATTATCATTTCAACTTCTATATTTATGAGGCTGAATGTTATGTGCAGGTTTCTCTTGTGGAAGTCCCACAAGTGAAGCAGGAAGATTTCGAACTTCGATATCCAAATGAAAACATGTTGCTCCTCCAGGACTCACCAGCTCCAAGGCATGTAGATAACGACCTAGTGGAGCTCCTCATGAACGACGAGAAGGTAAAATGATACCTCAGCACTATATTTTTTTATGGATTTACTGTTGCCATATTTCTTTCCGCTTTTGGATGGCCTTTTTTTGAAGAAGTACCTTTGAATATTTTTATTTTTGTTCACTTAAATTTTATTTTTGATCATTTCTGTTATTTTCTTGAACATGATTTCCTTGCAGGAAATTGAGGATGACATTTACAAAATCGGTTTGTTCATTGGGGAGAATGAAAGGAAACTGACATTGCTTTATAAACAGAAGGAAGATATTGAGCCATCCATTGAGAAATTGCAAGGTCAGGAACTGGTCTTCTTTTTGTTCTTTATAAGATCCAAAAAAATTGGTACCAGAAAATTTGGTGATGACACCAACTGTCCCAAGCTGATTGTATCTACGTCTGAAAAAAAAAACCCAGAGATTTTCTTTTTATCACTGGACGAATATGCTCCAAATTTATTAGAAAAAGATGATTTCTATTGTTTAGATTTCTCTTCCCTTTAAATTAATCATGGATATATTCTCTATTTTCTCAAAACTTCCATAATTTTCCTTCTCTTGCATATCATTTGAACCATATTCAATTTCATCCCAAAGTGTCATACAGTTTCCCTGTTTATATTGAATTTTTGATCTCATAAAAAGTAAAAATAATAAGTGAATTGTTTGACTGATTAATTTAATCAAGGTGCTATGAGTATAGTCTTCGAGGTTATGCTTACTAACAAAATTATATGTACATTTCGGTCATATTTGGATGTTTAACATGAGTTGAATGGCTAATGTTACATTCCAACCATCTTTATGGTGCCATGAAAAAATCAAGGGTGCCTTTCTTTACCATAAGAGTACATGATCAAACCTATCATAAAAAAAAAAGAGAGTATATGATCAAATCTTTGAGTTACTGAATGAGCTGTTTCATTCGTTCACCCTTAATTCTTATGATGAACAACACATTCCCTTGCATGAATGCTTTGAGAATGAAAAATATACAACTTAGGATACTAAAAAATTGGGGTGATTTTAGCTTCTGCAGAATATGATTCATTCAACAGCCATCTGGACTGCATGTCTAACAAAGAGTCAGTGATGGAATGCATTGAAAAAAAGGATAAATCCGCAGCTGCTTTTTTCTGCAATCTTTCAAGAAAGATTCCATTCCAAGACCCTGGTTCACAGTTTATGAAAGATATAGTTGGTGTGGTTGCACTTCTTGGAACTGTTCATATCAATCCGCTTGGCAGGTGTCTTTCTCATTCTATGCTTATAATTAACCCATGAAGGAATAGGAAAATTTGAACTAGGACATAACCTGTTTCAATTTCTCCATGTATGCAGGTTGTTGGCTGAATATTTGGGAGAAGATCAAATGCTTGCAGTTGTGTGCAGATCTTATGACGTTGCAAGTAAACTTGAGAAGTATGAATTAGACGGAAAAGTAGATCATGAACATGCTCTTTATGCAATAGCAAAATCATATGGACGACCTATAAATGACCGTTTTCTTGTTATTTGCCTCGAGAATATAAGGTAACTACAGGTTTTTTGCTTCTTCAAATTTATAAATTGTTTGTGATTCTTAGCTGACTTATCCTTTTTTTTTCCAGGCCTTACACAGAAGGGTTTAAGGACAATGATCCTCAGAGGAAGCTGAACATACCAAACCCTATTTTACCAACAGGGGAGGTGCCTCCAGGATTCTTGGGGTATGCAGTGAACATGGTTGAGCTAGAGCCCGATCATTTACATACAAGGACGACGACAGGGCAAGGTCTTCGGGAGACATTGTTCTATTGTCTATTTGGTGAGCTGCAGGTTTATCAAACAAGGGAAGACATGAAGAAGGCATGCTTCTATGCAAGACATGGTGCTGTTTCTCTTGATGGTGGGATTATGAAAGGAAATGGAGTCATTTCTTTTGGATATAGGTATTTACAAATCCCTCTCTCCCCCTAGAAAAGATTGTTTGCTTTGATTGATAAACAGCTCAATGAGTGATCAATGATCATAACTCCCCATTATTGGCTATTTTAGATATTGATCCATGCATTGATGCTTTGTAAGTACATATTCAACTATTGTAATGATTGGGTCCTCTTAAAGGCATGATATTCGTATTAAACCCAAGTTCTACAAACTTGAGGTTCCACTTCTCTGCAAATTATTCCCCATTTGTTGATTTGAAAAAGTCCATGGAAGACTCTATTTGACTTATTTGACTCTTCACGTGCGCAGGAATGGGGCTGCGATGAGGGGCGTGTTAAAGGCATTGCATTCATATTAAATCTAAATCCTATAAGCTTGAGCTTTTAAGAGAGTTGGTCGTTTAACAGGTCCGAACATTGTTTAAACTTTTCTTCTTTTTTACTGTTCAGGGAACCACAAATATCGTTTCCAGTAGCTACATGAGGAATCCTCAAGGTGAAATCACCAAATGATAGAAGAAAAAAGAACTTCTTTGAGGATGGTCCATGATGAAATAGGCCAACTGAACAAAGTCGTTAACAAGGCTAAGAAGAAGTTACACAGAAAAATTTCACAGAGTCGCAAGCTCTTGGATCGGTTTGGACCTTATATGAGAGGCTCCTACCTGGAGTACCATACAAATAATACAGCCAACAACAGCCTGGAAAACTGGCCAAAATGATCTATCTGGTTTGTCCTAGATACTTTCTGTACAGTCTCAAGCATATATGCCTGCCTACTATGCAAATTATATGAACATTGATAGAAATATCTTCAATGATCAAATGTGTGTGTTTGCTATTGTCACATCCCGCCCGGATAGGGAGAGTTAACGTCTTATGCCAAGCCCCACTCTCCTCTGTGTTTCTCTCCCAGCCAAGTAGGCGTCGTCTTAAAATGGGATCTGTTTCGTTTGCCCTGCAATCGCATGGGACAAATCGAGGACTTTGTGTCTGAATGAGTATGTATTTGTCACATCCCACATTGGATGGGGGATAAAGTTTCTTGTACTATGTAAGTTTCAGCTCCCTCTTAACCTAATAGAGGCGTTTTAAGGTTGTGAGAGGCCCCTTAGGCTTAAAGTGGACAATATCTATATGGTTGGGTCGAGTCGATCCTTAACCCCGGTGTGGGGATCTGTTTCGTTTGGTCCCTTAGGAAGTGCTTGTCCGTTTGGCCACTCTTGTCCATGGGACCTTGAGGACGTTGTGTTTATATGAGGGGTATTTATCATTATCTGCATATCATATATGAGAGAAAAAGTTCGCGTATATAAGTATAGGCTATCTTGTCTAGTAAGGCGCTTTTTAAAAACATGAAGCCCGTTAAGCGAAGCAGAATGATATACGTGGTTGGATCGAGTGGTTACATTACATATATCATATTGTGGATATGTAAGAAAGGTTTGAAGCTTCACATTTTCATTGTCAGACTACTATATGCTTATTAATTTTCAGTGTGGTGTCTCTTTGTCATTTACAGGTTAGGGAGGATGGAGAAGATTGTACAGATGAGTCTGATTCTTGGTTTCCACGTACATATAGGAAATCCTGTCTTTTTTTCTTTCTAGCTTTTAATACCATATTCGGCTTATTTATAAGCGCCTGCTTCTGTTAATGTTCAGTAAATGATATGCTCTCAATTTTATGTCATAGATGATATGATTTGGGTTTGGCTTTATACTAAAGAATATGTACAGTTTTTTGTAAGGTAATGTTAATATTAATATTAATAATTTAATAGTGAATGGAAATTCATTTTTCTTTTTCTTTTTCTTGTTTATTATTTGAAAGCAACCTGAAAAAGGAAAGGGATTTGTTATGTTAAATGCAGAACAGAATTATCAATTTGTTAAAGACTGACAACCTGTGTTTCAAATTTGTAGATATCAAATTATCAGGAAGAACTGGAATCTTAAATCTTTTAGTCACTATCAGATTTTAGGCTTTATGTTGATTTATTATATGATATTAACTTGAATATTGAACAATCTAAATGATTTTTGGTTTTTAGTTATTTGTATTTTCAGTAAATGTTTATTATTTTAAATTTAAATCAATGTTATTATTTTTTCATTTAAAAAAAAATTATCAGCTCGCAATCGTTTCATAGTAGAATATATGGATATTGATGGGGTAGAGTGAAAATTTTGTATTTGTATTTGGTAAATTACGTAAAATTTTGCAATGCTCCTTTTCATTTCTCATTCAATTTAGGGTATTGTTCTCTTTGTTATCTATATATATATATATATATATATTATAGGTGATATCTGAATCTCACCTATTTTTTCATATACCTCCTTTGTTCAAATTTTTTAGGCTTCTTACTTGTTATTAATTTACTTCAAAATAAAATACTTATTTTTCTGACTTAATTTATATTTGTATCTTTTTTCTGAATTATTTTTTGACATTATTATATAATTTTGAAAACGCTATTAGTAAATTATACCGCTTAATTTATATGCTTTTGTATTATTTCATAAGGGCAAAATTATGTCCAAATGTTTAGCTCACTAAGAAGAGGGATCCCATCTTCCAGTCCTTGCTACAAGCAAACTATTAATCACAGAATCATCAAAATCAATTTTATGTATGTAAAGCTCAATATTTAATTTAAGGGTACATATTTAAGAAAAATAAAAAAAAAATACTTAAAAATTATTTATAAATTAGGAACTATAGTAATATTTGGTTTTTAGAAAATATTAAAACAAAAGTTAAGAAAATAATTTTATTATATTCAGATATGTAAAGTGCCCAAAAATGCACTTAAATATTTTTAGGTATTTAATTTCATTAATTAAAATAATAAATGATTTTTATATATATAAAATTTAGAAATATTTAGTTAAAAAATATTGAATACCTTTAAATTTGTGAATATAAGTATTTGACATCTCACATGTTTTTCCTTAAAAAATATCATATTTTGAATAAAAATGTTATTTTTTATTTCACTTATTTAAGTTGTATTTAAAAAAAAGAAGTTATTTTTGTAAGAAGATAAGGACATATTAATCAAATAAGGCCAAAATATATAGATTTCAAAATTTAGGTTTTCAAAAAAAGTCATTTAATCAAATCACTCAAAAATTTAACTTTATTTTTTCTTTACTTTTCTTCGCTATTTTCTCTGCCTTGCTTGAAATAAATAGCCCTAGGGATTTCCCATATTCAGCTCATACAGGGAGGGAGAGGAAGAGGGAGACGAGTTGTGGGATTGGGAAAGGGAGGAGTTGACTCGGTGAGTCCCACTCCATTCAACCATGTTTCAACCGCACCAGGTGAGTCACTCTTTCTATTCTACGCAGAAATAGATTTGATTTCTAGGGTTTCAGCCGCATCCCTCTTTTCTTCTTCTTTGAAGCTTCGACTCAGTGGGCATGTGTTGTTTGTTTGTAATGCGATGTGAAAATGATTTTTTTTTTTTTTTTCTATTTAGTGTTTTTTTTTATTGGAATAATTTTCAATTTTCTTCGGTTTTATTGACGACCAAAGAAACGGCAGGTGTCGAGTTTGTGTAAACCATTTTTGAATTTTTGGTTTTCTGCTGCCCCAATGTGATCTTGTATGGTTGGACATTCATGAAACACATTATTCCGGAGGTTAGGGATTTTGGCATTTGGAAATAGAGGGAATGTTGCAATTTTTCGTAGGAACCGAACAATGGACGACTTGCAATTTTACTGTGAAACTTCTTTCTCTTTTTCCCTCTATTCCCCGGCGGTGGTAGAGTCTTAAATTGCTCAAATTTGAGTAGAGCTCCCTATTCCGAAATTCTTTAGTTCTGCTGAATTCTATTTCTAGCAAACAAAGAGCAACGTATAATTTATTAGTTTATCTAATGCCCTTTTACCATTGTTTTCTGCTTCCCTATATCAGATGTAGCCTTAATTTGCTTAAATTTCAACAACCTAAGTTCTTAAAAATTGGAATTTCAGCATTTCCTTTTTGTGTATGAGTGATCTGCTTTGGTGGTGGCAGCATTATAAGAAAAAAAGTAAAAGAAACTTTCACTTTTGCATGAGCTATAATTTAGTTGTGGTGCTCCCATCAGTTTTTGCTTTCAAATTATATCTGAAGATACCCAATGATGGTTTCCTTCACAGCTTCCAATTCAAACAAAGCCATTAGCTATTCAAGAACCATCGGCATTTATGCATGTGGATCCAAATAATTCTTTTGGAACTGCAAGAGATGAAATTCAAAATGGTGGGCTTTCTAGGGCGGAATCTGCTATCAACAATTCCCAGGTTCAAAATTATTATAAAATTTTCCTTCACATTCTTGTAAAAGTATTTATAAATAAATAACATAAAGAATATATGTCTTGTATTTTATTCTAATTCTAGTGTTAACAGAGAGGCAGACTTTTCAACTCTGTTGTAGTGTCACAGTCTCTGCATCATAGTTTACAATACTGCTTTGGGTAATTGGACCAACTCTTGATTGTCTTAAAACCATGCAGAAACTTCAGGATGAGATACAAGCTCTGGGGTTCAAAATCAAACAGCATGAGGATAATATAAAATATCTGAAGACTCAAAAGCATAACCTGGATGGCTCGATTCTTGACTTGCAGGGTATAAAATGTTTCTTGATTATATGCTGTTATCAATCAAAATTAGTTAATCTTAAACACTGCAAAGTTTAACAAATATTGAACTTGATAATTTGTGTTGTTTGGATGTCTTTCTGTCTGTCTGTCTCTCTCTCTAAAAACAATATATGATTGTAAGTCCTATATGAAATGCAAAAGTCTTAAAAAAGACTTAGCTCAAAATGATACTGATTTCTAAAAACTACTTAAAAAACAAAATTGACATAATAGAATGTTTTCCAACTTCCAAACAACACCTTAGATTTTTCCCCCTAACCTGCAGATAAGTTTGAGGTCTGCATTCTTTGAAAGCATATGAAAAGAACTTTGTAATTGCTATCATAATGTTATCTACTAACAACTTTCATCAACAGTTATTCTTGGAAAATATTGTTCATCTAGCCTACCAACCATAGAAAATGAGGCCCATTCAAACTCCCGAAGTGAAAATGAAACTGTTGAACAGATATTGAAGCATGAAAAATCAGCAGCTGCTATCTTATGCCAGCTGAAAATTCGTCATGGAAGTCAAGCTTCACATCTTATGTTGGCTAAGGATGTGCTCGGTATTGTTGCTACACTTGGAAAAGTAGATGATGAGAACCTCAGTAGGTCAGTTTGTCTTGCTTTTCACTATTTTTCCAGGTTTTGTAAATTGTATCTTAGTCTTGAACTCACAAAAGGCTGGATTCAATAATTTTTAGCGGGCCTTTGGTGTGGCCAAAGCCAGTAGTTAGTGCTATGTTTATTGTGTTAATGACATGTATGTAAGTGATTCTGGAAAAGTAGATGTAAGTGTTTATTCTGGGGCTTTGGTGTGGCCAAAGCTGTGTGTGTGTTTTTGGAATTGGCTTTTAGATGCTAGATAATGCCCACTGGTTGAGGATTTCTAATAACTGAGATGCTTTGCTAACGACTAATTTGTTGATGGGGGAAGAAATGAGATTATCGTGTTAATTATAATTTGTGTGAAACTTTAACTGCTAGTAATATTAGACTATGTTTGACATATTGATATTGTTATAATTCGAAAACCAGGCTTTTCTCGGAGTACTTAGGACTGGAGACTATGATGGCAATTGTCTGCAAGACTTATGAAGGTGTTAAAACCTTGGAAACATATGACCTTGAAGGTGGTATAAACAACCATTCTGGTATTCAAGGGCTTGGATCTTCTATTGGAAGACATTTGGATGGCGATTTATCCATCTGTATCGAACATTTAAGGTATGAGACTCATATACTAAATTTGGGCAACATGCAGCTCTAGTTTGTGAAGTTCTGAACACATTTTTCCCTTTTTTCTTTTTATTTCACAGACCATATGCTGGGGAGTTTGTTGCTGATGACCCACAAAGGAGGCTTGATCTTCTAAAGCCAAGATTACCCAACGGAGATCATCCACCCGGCTTTCTTGGCTTTGCAGTGAATATGATCAATGTGGATAGTGAAACTGCTGGCCCAACATCCACTGGTTGTGGCCTCAGAGAGACTTTGTTCTATAATCTCTTCTCTCGCCTTCAAGTGTATGGAACAAGAGCAGAAATGCTAGGTGCTCTTCCTTGTATAACTGATGGAGCCCTTTCTTTAGATGGTGGAATGATCAAAACTGCAGGTGTATTTTCTTTGGGCAATCGGTAAGAAGCTGAACCGATTTAAGTAGTAAAAAGAAATTTTAGTTCTTATTTATTTTTAATTTTTTGATAGGTAGAAGCAAGTATAATAAGAAAAAAGAAAATTTTGTCATTGTTTCATGTTATGATCAATCGATTGCTATTTCATTATCTTAAAAGAACAAATTCTAGCTAGCATTTGGTCAATGTTTTTGTTTTTGTTTTGATGAAACATGCCTCTGTAAATAGGATTCTCTCTGAATTGTAATGCATTATTGATGAAGCTGGTTGACTAATCATCTGTATTGGCTTTTTGACCCTAGAAATGTGACAAAAATTACCTGCATTTTGTTTGGCCTATTAAAACTTGATTTGTCATCAGCTACTTAAGTTCATGATAACATCAGTGGTTGTAAAAATGTATTTACTATTTTCATGGTGAAAGTACAACAGCATCTCTGAATATTCACCCCCTTTCTATAACCCTGCTTAATGTGTATGAGATTGATTTCTCAGCTACGTTTACCTTGTTTCTCTTATTACCATAAAGACAATATCAGTGTCAAATAAGCTAGGACATTTTTGCTGGTATGTTTTCACATGTTTTCAATTCGTAGAGGAAAAGGTTAAAAACCTTCTTCCCTTGTATGATTTTTATGGATCTGCTTTCTTTCCCCGACCCCCCTGCCATAAAATATATTTAGCTATATCAGTTAATGACAATTGATCGTTTCTTTTGATTTGCTCTTTGAACTATCGGATTCAAGGGAAGACGTAGAAGTGAGATTCCCGAAAAGCTCTGGATCAAATCTAGCTGTGGAATACTTTGAAACAGAGAAGAAGCTGGCAGAGATGAACTGGAAAAGGGAAAAGATCGAGGAAGATATCCAGAGAGAACAGTCGCTTCTGAACCATGTAAATTACACATTCAGAATCAAGAAGCAGGCATTCATCAAGTACCTAGCTGATAGTTCACCATATGGGAATCAGGTAATTTCTTATTATTATTCCTTGTTCACTTTCGTAGGTATCTTCATTTTAGAATTATAAAACATAATGGTCTTATGTTATGAACAGCAACAAATTCCAGGAGAGCGGGAGAGAGCGACCCCAAAATAATAAGCGGATGGAGGAACCGAGGGAATGGAGGGGGATACAGAAGCAGCTTCTGATGAGGTTCAACTTTTGGGTATGGTAATTTTTACTGGTTTTGTGGGGGGGATCAATGAAGAAGAAGGTAGAGGAAGGATGCATCCATGGGGTTTGTTGTATAGTGAAAGGATGTTAGTTGTTGATCAGTATCAAGTGATTCCTGAAGCAGGGGTGGATGGGAGTATAAAACCCCAATTTCCTTGGTTCTGGTAATATGTTTTGATTTTTTGGATAAAATTTGAGTTTTTTTGATGATTTTGTCCATTGAAATTTCAAGTCCATTGACAATCAATTCAATTTTTGCAAGTCATGTGTGTTTGGTTTGATGGATGTGTCTTTCTGCATTTGTCCACCTCCCTTTTCATGTTCCTCCTTGCTGATTTGAGGCTAAAGAATCTCTTTAGCTTTCTTGAGTGAATTTTCTTCAAATCTGCTATAAATTTATGCTTTTGTATTTATTTTTATTTTTTAAATAATAAATGAATAGTGTGTTTTATTTTGGTGGGTAATCCTTGGTTTCAAAAATTAAGGGTTTGTTTGATTTCTGGTTTTGAAAACTATTTTATATTCTCAAAAACAAGGAAAACATGAAACTTATATTTAGTTTTCAGTAAATTTTTTTTTAGTTTTTGAAATAACGTAGAAAACCAAATTCATAGAAAAATTGATTTTAGAAAATATCAAAATGATATTTTTTATGTTTCAAAACATAAATTGTTTTTAGGAACAGTTTTTAAAAAGGGGAACTAACCAGAGAGGCCTTAATCAAGGTGAAAAGCATGGCAAAACAAAGGGCGATGAGTTTTTAATTTTTTTTTAATGTTGAAGTTGGACAAATTGTATGAAATTATGTCTAAACAAGCAAATATGTAATCGATGCTTATTTTGTTTGGACCCCATTCAAATGGTTTCGATAAATAAATAAATAAAACTGATAGTATTAAGTATTTTGAAGGTTTATGAAATGATAAATCAAATCTGAATGTTTTTGAGGTCATACCAATGTAAAATGTAAAATACGACTAGTTTTGATTTAACTAAATAAAAATAAAAATAAAAATAGTTTTATTATCTCTAAGGGTATTATTAATTTGAATAAAAAGCAAAAAAAGAGGTTCCACCGAGATTTGAACTCGGGTTACTGGATTCAGAGTCCAATGTCCTGACCACTAGACCATGGAACCTTATTTGTTTCCTTCTCTCAGGAAAGTAATATTTATTTTATACAATAACTACTTCACTTCCATGGAAAATTTTAAAATATGTGATTTGATTAATAAACCTGGTGAAAGCCCAAAATCGAAATTTTGATAAAAAATATCATTCTTATTTTCTTCTAAAAATAATTCCCCATTTTAAGGAACAATATAAATATATGAAATTAAAAATGACATTTTAATAAAATAAAAAAGGAAAAAGTTATTTCTTAAGAAAAATGTGGTAACGTTAGAATCACACATTTTTAATTATTTTATGGCTTTACCCCATATATTGCAAGAAAAAAAAAAAAGTCAATGGAATAAAACTTTTAAATTAGTGGAACCAGTTATGTTTCAAAACAACATTTTAAAAAAAAAAAATCAAAATGATACACATTTTTAGATTATGCCCAAACTAGTGGCTCCCAAAAAATTTGTCAGTTACGATTTTAACTTTAAATCTAAAATCATAGTTAGTAACTACACTTTTAATTATGAGTTTTGAACATAAATAAGTTATTTAAAAAAACATACTAATATAAGTTGAAATTCAAAATAAAGTCAAAATTAATGCGTCTCAACAATGTACCGATCATTATTCTGACATTAATTTTTAAATTAATGTTATAGTCGGTGATAACGATATCAGAAATTTTTTAAGCAAATAATTACTAACTTCGATCTTTAACTTAAAAATAATTAAATATATTAATTTGGATATTATTTTTATTTTTAACCTATTTTAACAAATTTTTTATTTAAAATAAGCTAAATAAAACCAAAACTCTTTGAACTCTTTTAAAAAACCTTAAAACATAGTAATCGAACTACTGTTTTTGATGAGATGAGAACGATGTATCGAGTTTGGACATGGTTACGAAACATGTGTCAAATTTGTGATTTGTTTTTGAAAAATACTAATTTAGGACAAAAATATAGTGCAACTCCGAGAAGATGTCATATAAATTATAATATATAAGAAGAGATTCCTAGGCAGAGACAGAGAGAGAGAGAGAGAGATACACACTCCACGTGTCTCTGTCTTGGCCGTCCGATACGCTGACACGTGGTTACAGCGCAGCGCAACACACAGATTTAATATAGTTCGGATTCCGTACAACCCGTACATTCGCCCACAGTTTTTTCTTATCAAAGAGCTGGGCCCCACTCACTTTTTTCTTTTCTCCCCTCCGTAGACTTCATTTTCTTCCCTCCTCCTCCTCCTCGATTATTTATATTTATCCCAATTAAAAGGATTTCTCTCACAATCACTTTTGTTTGAGTTTCCATGAAAAAACAAAAGACAATGTATTTTCATTTCATCAAAACTTTAATGATCTTTGAAAAGGGTTCTTTTTTTTTTTTAATTTTTATGGATTACTTCAAGATTAAAATAATGAGATGATTTAAAGTGTTGCCAGTGAATTTACTCCCATTATTTTGTTTTTTGAAATTAGATTTCTTGAGGCAAAATTGTAATTTTATTTTAATATATTATAGTTTCAAGGGAGTTTTTTTTCTTGGAAATACTTAAACACCACTAGGTTAGTTGTGTGATTATAAACTCATATTTTAACTATGGTTTTAATATTATTTTATATACAATTATGAACTTCTTTTTCTTTCTTAAATTCATCGGGATGTGATTTAATCAATTGAATATTTTAAATTTGATTTAGGTTCCAATTCTCTGTTTTTGTTTGGCTTGAGTGAACAAGAGAGTACATCCCTTGGAAAAAATTCCATATTTTTGCAAGGTAATGGAATGTGTGGGTATTATTGAATGTTTCCAATGGTTGTTTATGGTGTTGGATAATCCCGTTGAAATTAGTAGTGAAATCCTTTATAAGCGTTTTAAATTTCTTAGTAAAAATATCGTCCCCAAAGGCATATTTTCTTGAAAAGTAATTTTTGAAGTTGAACCCCAAAGATAAAAGGTATGAGACACAATGATTGAGCATTACAGAAACTGGATTATCACCAAATCTGATGATTTTCTGCTTTATATTGATTAATAATTCTGTCGTATCTTAGTTAAATACATCGCTCTGTCCCAAAAATTGGAAATTTATTATTAAATATCTTAAAATGTGCTGTGAATAGTTAAAATGTATTTCTTCAAATATTGATTTATACTATTGTAATTACATCATCTCTAGCCGTTTAAATGTATCATTGTCCCCATTGGAAATTTAGTAATATCTACGTGTGCTTGTGAATAGTTACGATAATATTTCTTTAAATATTGATATTATTTGTTATTCACTCAATCGTTTGTTATTTATTTGTTGAAAGGCAGTTTTTGTTTGAGCGTATTTTTGCTTTTATTAACAATAAGATGATCTAAATAACATTATATTATATTCCCATTAAGATAATGAAATCGGGTAAGCATCTAAACAATAAATGGGATCTCACTGATGTCAGACAGACATTTACATTTGATCCTCACTGTTTAAGATTAAGGATTAATTTACGTTTAAACCCTAGAAAAAGAAAATGAAATTTGAGATTTTTAATTTTATAAAAATGTATACTTATCCTTCCAAAATAATGTACACATTCTAAAATTTCCATTTTGATGCTTTCGATTTCAACAAAACTAGAATTAAAAAAGAAATCAATGAGATTTTCATGTATGATCTTCTTAGAAAAGACAACGAATTTCAATATTTCTCCCTGAAGAAGGTCTGATGCTTTTTCACGAACAAATCAAGAAATAGAGAGATACAAGCCTGATTGTAGAAAAGGTGGGTTGGGTTTCAGTATTTTCCTTTGCTGTCCAACACTTTCATCACTACCAAACAGCCTCCACTACCTTCATGCAATCAATGTAGAAACCGAAAGTCAAAGAGTAAACACGTCATTGAATGGAGGGAGGGGCGAGGAAAAATGGATTGTTCTTGATTTTGAGCAAGGGCGACGGAGGATGAGAGATGCCGGAGGAAAGGTTATCCCAATTGGAGATGCACTGAAAAAAGGGCTTTGCCTGGAAAAGTACTTTGTGGGAAGCACTTGTTCTTCCATCTGGTTCGGAATTCGGTGAAGACGGCGAGGCTTGCGGAGCAGAGAGACGGCCAGTTGGATCGTCCTCAACTGGGAAACAGAAGCTATCTGGAACTTGGGGAGGAGATGATTGGTGATGACGGTAAACAGGATCAGGGGTTTTCGCTCGAAATCCTAACCGCCAGCGAGGGCGGCGGCGGCGAGGTGGTGGCTGAGGGGTTTGGAGGAGGAACGTGGGGGCGGTTTGGGAGAGACGAGGGTGGAAATGACGGTAATGCCCTTGGAAGCGGTGGAGTTTGGCAATCGGGGGCTGGAGGGGTCGGTGGGCGCGGCCTCGAGAGCGGCAATTGGGACAGTAACCGCCGTGTGAATGGCGGAATTGACGGCGGTGGAGTAGTTGAGAGCGGCGGAGACGGTGGTCGGGCCTCTATTGGTGGAATCGGGAGCTTCTCCATGGAAGAAGCCGGTGGAAATTGCGGTGGCGATGTTGGGTTAATTGAAGGCCCTGATGGCCATTACGGTGGAAAAGATGGCGGTGGCGGCCGGGAGGAAGTCGTTAAGGGGCGGAGACTCTGGATTTGTGCTGCCGGCGTTAGAGGATTCGTGGGCTGCTCCAGGGAAGTCACTGGCGTAGATGGCGGCCATGTTCAGGGAATTGAAGGAATTGGCGGTGGGATTGGAATGATTGAGAGTAGGTCCGGTGGGAATACCGGCGGTGATGATGTTGGGGAGAAGAAGAGAAAGCGAGGCCGGCCGCGGGGCCAGTAAGAGAGCTCAAAATCGGATGAAAGGTGACAGTAATGGATGTAATGCCGGTGGAAACACACGTGGAGATGAGATCGTTGTGTTGGAAAGCCTAAGTTAGGCCGTCAGGTTCAAAAACCAGAAGGAAGGTCATGGATGTTAGAACAGTTGAACCACCAATCGATAATAGGAGTGAAAGTGAAGTAATTGGAGGCCTATCTGAGATTGAAGGAATGGGAAACTTCTCCGGTGGGAGTGGCAGAGGTGGAGGTGAAGGGATCGGCGGCCTGCCGGGTGGGAATGGCAGTGAAGATGAAATTATGGTGAAGAGGCGAAAGCTGGGCCGACCTAAAGGTTCTAAAACTAGGGGGATGATTCCTGATGGTAGAGAACTCCATGGCTGGGCAGGTGAATCAGTGAAAAACGATGGTCGGGCTCTTGATTTGGAAGGAAACCGATGGCAGTCTGGTGCGTTTCATGGCGGAAACAATGGGGACGGATGGAAGGTTAAGCGTGGGCGTGGCCGGCCAAAGGGTGGAAGAAGAAGGTGAGAAGAAGGTTTCTATGGTGGAGAACTTCGGGCTCTGGAGAATATGAAGAAGAGGGGAAGGAAGAGGAAGATCGTTGATGCTGATGAGCTTTGGGGCTTGAAAGGGTTGAAGAAGAAGGGGAGGAAGGGGGGCGAATTTGATGGAAAAGAACTCCAGGGCCTCTCCTGTGAGGCTGAAATGGTTGATTTCCTTGCCACATTGCAGAGTTTTGCTCCTTATAGTGGAGCTGTTCTGGCTGAATACATTAGGAAACAATACGATTTAATTACACGTGTTCCTTCTAAGAAAAAAGTTCGCCGGCAGCCTGAAATGGCCAAAATGGTGGGCTTTCTTGCCACATTAAGGGAAGTTGTGCCATATAGGGGAGGAGTCCTGGCTGAATGTTTCTTGTACCGCGAATGGCGTAGTTCAATTGCTGCATTAGAGTACCTGGCTCCTTGTAGAGGAGGTGTGCTGGCTGAATATTTCATGTATCGTGAACGATCCAGCTCAATTCCTTATGATAACGTCTACAAATGTGAATTTGATGAGGCCCCACTTGTGACTGAAGAGATTCTGGATCGATCTGTTCAAGGTATTGGAGTAAAAGAAGGTCCCAGTCTCCATGAAGGCACTGAATTTGTTAGTGAAGGTCCAAGTTCCACTGAAGGGATTCAGAAACAGTATGGTGGAAATGGTGGTAAAGAATTTTTGGGAGGGTTTGGCGAATTTGCAAGGCAGAAGGATGGGGGATATGGTTGGCTAGGCTAAGAACAAATGCCGCAGGCTAAAAGATTCAAATAACGGTGAAGAGATTGGAGGCTGGTCTGGTGAAGTTGGTAGGGAAAATGGTCCTCTGAAAGAAATTAAGGGTTGGTCAAGTGAAGCTGCTGCCTGTCAAAATGATGGAGACAAGATGGTCGGTCTGAGAAGTAAGCGTGGCAGGCCAAACAGTTCAGAGAATTGGATGAAGGATCTTAATAGGAGTGATGGGAGATCTGAGATCATTTCTTCAGATGGTAAGCATAGATGTCCACAGGTTTCAGAGAACAGGAGGACCATTCTTGCTGCTGAGCAAGATGGGATCATTCCTTTTGAAGTCACTGGCTGGAACAACGTCAGGGATGAGCCTGTTGGAGTGGCCAATTCGTGATGAGGAAGCCCGTTGAAATCATTCAGGGGAAGGCCAAGCGTGGCCGGCCAAAGGGTTTGAAGAACAGGAGCCCATGCATTCCTAAAGAAGAACAAAGCCAGGCCACTGCCACTAAGTTCCTGGGAGGAAATAACAGTGGAGATGGGAATATTCTTTGTAAGCGCAAGCGTGGACGGCCAAAGGGTTCAAAGAACAACAAGGTGATCTGTAATGTTGTTGTCCTGAACACGAGTCCAATGCAGAAGCAGGAACAACAGATGCCTGTTTCCAAGGTAGAAGAAGATGGTGACAAAGAAAGCAGATTTCAGGTTGCGTGTGTGGGGGACTCTGGCAGTATGCAGATGAGTAATGGTGAGTTATTAGCTGACACTGGCAATGTGTGTAAAAGGCCGAGAGGAAGGCCAAAGAAACTGAAGGACCAACAGGGGGAATCTAGCGGCGTTAAAGAGGGAAAATTCAATGAGAATGGTTTGGTGAATTCAGTATTATCAGTGAGTTCTTCCCAATCCATTTTTACAACATAATACTGATTAGCAATTTCATCACGCTTGTTGGCAGTCAATTTTATTAGAGAAGAAAAAAAATATACTGAAGGTTAAATGCAACAATCTCCTCAAGGCCCTTTGGAGGTTTACCGGTCGTTAACTTTAGGGCGCGTGGGATTAGTGAGTGCTAGCGCCAAGCGGTCCGGTTATAATCCGTAATAAAAATAATGCAGCTTTAATCTTATTTCTTTAACTGAAGACAGAGGTCCATGATAAACATGTTTTGTAATGTAATTAGGTTGTCATGCACTTACTCCTAAGTACTAGAATGCTCTTGTGAGATACCAACCACGTACAGGTTCTTACAATCCTGCAATATGGCACCAATGAGAAATGATTTGTTTGCCTAACGAGATTTTTATACGAAGATTGAATGGTAAAAAGGCCATGCCTAATAGACAAAGGAGACTTGGAATCAAGTAGAGCTCCTGTAACTCAACTTGAGCCTGATTTGACATTCCAAGTTCAACTTTTCACTAGGTTTTCTGAGGAACCGAACTGAGTATTAGTGGATCAATTTTATTCCTAGGAAGGTGAATAAAAAGGAGCCCCTACAGACCCTGGGAAAAGTGAAGAGGGCTTATTGTTAAATTAGTGTCTGAATGTGGTAATCATTAACAGTTCATTCTAACGTGGTTTCTGTTTCAGGATGCTAGCAATGGGAAAAGGGAACAGAGGAGTTTAACATGTCACCAGTGCTTGAGGCATGCCAAAAGTGGTGTTGTTGTTTGTTCCAGTTGCAAAAAGAAGCGCTATTGCTATGAGTGCCTTGCGAAATGGTAATTGCTACTTTGCTAAGTTCTTCTGCTCATGGAAGTATGGTTAAAGCATTCCATCTTCAGAATGTAATGGATCCATTGGATCATGAAAAATAATATATTTTTCTCCTTTTATAGCTAGAAAGTATTTCATTTGGTTTATTCTTTTGTTGATAATGTTGCCAACATGGATTGCCACATCCAATTGTTCTAAAAATGTTATGAAATTAATGAAATAGGTACCCAGAGAAAACAAGAGAGGACATGAGGAATGCATGCCCATTCTGCCGTCGCATTTGCAATTGCAGAATATGTCTCAAGCAGGATTTAGTCATAATGGTGTGTTCCATATGTTCCATTTCTCTCTCAAAATTTTCCCCCAATCTTAGCATACATAAAATTTTATGCCAAACAATAATTGGGTTTTGACAGACTGGCCATGGAGAAGCAGATACAAATATCAAATTGCAAAAGTTGCTTTACCTTACACAGAACTCTGCCTCTCCTCAGGCATATTTATTCATGAAAAACAGAGTGCTGAGATATGTAAGAGCCCAAATACGAGGTATTGTAATTTCATGGAGATTGCTGCTCTTTGCATGATAAATGGTTTGAATATTTGAATAATGTATTTGTGCCTTTCCTTTTTAGGTGCTCAATTGACAGAAGAGGATATAATGAAGTCAATACTTGACAAAGATGACCGAGTGTATTGGTATAATTTCATGCCTTCCTGATGGTTTGAACTGAAATATCAACAACTAATGAATCAAATTTTTTCTGTTTCTGTTTGTTAAGTATTTAGACTCACTAATAATGGAACACTTTGATACTTCTGGGGAAAGGCTTTAACATCAGTTTCTTAATGTTCATTCTAGTTGTCTATAGGTAGGGATGACCATCTAAATATTCCAGTAAAGCCTCGACCTTATATGCTGTGTCATGTGGACATTTTAAATGTGTGGATCACTTGTCTTGGACATTCACTTGGGTATCTGCATATCTGGCAGAAGAAACTCACCTATAAAGTAGTAAAAATCTGACAAAGAAAGAGATGGCCATGTCATTCAAGTATGATGCTTTTGTTAAGTGAGAATATTGAACAACTCTTGTAGTTATTCTTGTTCCATGTCCTAAAATATGGACATGTGACAGATCTGGCACCTAAAAATATACTTGACCCAACATGGAGTCCATTTTACTGTGGTATTTTAGGAAATTACTGTACTCATTCTTGTCTGTATGCAAAATCAATCACATAATTAACACAAAAGTAACACTCGCCAATCATATATCAATGTTCCTTTTTTTGGTGGTTGAGCTGGAGGTTGGTGTGGAGGGCCGAGAGATGGATTTGATCTATTGCAGTTGAATTTGCCTTATGTGATAGTTATGGGCCTGTTTGGTTCATGTTTTTGAAAACTGTTCTTGAGAATAGTTTCTGAAAACACAAAGAACACCATTTTGGTATTCTTTGAAAATTGTTTTTGTTTTTTAACTTTAGTGTGTTCTGTATTCTCTATGTTTTTCATTAAAAAAAAAAAAAAAAAAGGGAAGCCAACATGTTCTTCCTGTTTTTCTGGTTCTCCTTGTTTTTAAGAACAAAAAACAGTTTTAAAAAACAGGAAACAGATCCTATGCTTCTTGAATCGTTTAAAGAGGGAGGGCTATATATTTCTTAACGTCATGACTGTCAGTGTTGGTCTAAATCACATCCTAAGAATCCATTGAACTTCACAGAGTTGTAGATTGGTGATAAACTACTCTTGCAACTGATATGTTTTTAATTTCTTATGTTATAATGGTTTAAGTTTGTAACCATATAATATTGTTATTGAACAGTGACAATTGCACTACATCCATTGTCAATTTTCACAGAAGCTGCCCCAATCCTGATTGCTCTTATGATTTGTGTCTCACTTGTTGCCGGGAACTAAGAAAAGGTTTGCAGCCTGGTGGAAATGAAGCTGAATCTTCTCACCAACAATTTGTTGAAAGAGCAAATGGTCAAGGTACAGATGTGAAGGGCAGAATTCCTGCACATGGTGGGAGGTATGGTCGGGAGATTGATGGGGCCCCCCCAACAAATAATTGTGCAGCTGATACCAGTGATTTTCCTGATTGGGGAGTGAATATGGATGGCAGCATTCCTTGCCCGCCGAAAGCACGTGGAGGTTGTGGTACTGAGACACTTGAACTAAAACGTATCTTTGAAGCTAATTGGGGAGACCACCTGATCAAGAGTGCGGAGAGCCTCACAACGAATTTCCAGTCTCCAGAAATTGATTTTTCTCAAGAATGTTCGTTGTGCCTTCCTTCTGCTTCAACAGTAAGTGGAGAAAACCATGGCGAAGTAAGGCGAGCAGCTTTTAGGGAGAATAGTCATGATAACTTTCTCTACTGTCCAAATTCTGCTAGCAGGAACAATGAAATTAGGCATTTCAAGCTCTGTTGGATGAGAGGTGAACCTGTCATAGTTAGAAATGTACTTGAGAAGACATCTGGTCTGAGTTGGGACCCAATGGTCATGTGGAGGGCTTTTAGGGGCGCGACAAAAGTACTAAAAGATGATGCTCTGAGTGTTAAGGCTATTGACTGCTTCGATTGGTGTGAGGTGTGTGTTTGGTTTTTCTCCACTTGGATTTGTGTTAAAGCTTTTCTATGTGTTTGCTTTTATTTGCCTTTTCTTGGTATCTTCTGTATACTTCTCGAGTTTCCAATGTGCTTGCTGCATCATATCTTGTCAATATAATCATTTCAACCGAAAATATAACATGTTGAACCATCAGCAATGCCATCTTTGATTCTTTAGGTGGTTGATTGAACAGACAGTTCTTTTAAGCTTCCGATCAAATGCAATCTTAAATGATCCTTGGAGTGTATGTGTGCATTTTAGCCAGTAATACCAGCTATTCAGCGGACTGTTTGGTTATCTTCAGCTGAAAATTATGGTTTCTTACAGTTGTAAGTTGACAGAGTGAGCATACATTTCGTTTTTGTACTGCAGGTTCAGATTAACATTTTCCAGTTTTTTAAGGGCTACTTACAAGGTCGAAGACATAAGAGTGGGTGGCCAGAGATGTTGAAGCTGAAGGACTGGCCTCCATCAAATTCATTTGGTGAATGTTTGCCGAGGCATGGTGCAGAATTTATTGCCATGCTTCCTTATAGTGATTACACAAACCCAAAATCTGGTCTATTAAATCTTGCTACAAAGCTTCCTGATGTTTTGAAGCCAGACCTGGGACCAAAAACTTACATTGCTTATGGATCTTTGGAAGAACTTGGTAGAGGCAATTCAGTGACAAAGCTGCATTGTGACATCTCGGATGCGGTATATATTAATTCTTAAAATGCTTGTGCTTCGTTTGCTTGTTCTAACTAGTCTTATATATGCTAGCAATCCACATGAACTGTAATCACATATTTTTATGCTTCTTGACCGCCAATATAGTCTTGTTGCATCTGAATCATGGAGCAAGCTTTTTAAATGCAGTTGGATTTCCTTGATTAGACTTTGATGGAGTAAGTACCCACACATATGTCCTGCTCTCAGGTACATGGTAACTGTTGATTGAGACTAACATATAGCTTTCATTGTTGATTGGGAGTCTGTGACTTTACCACTCTTCCCTGGAAAGAAATGTGAAGACAGACCTGTGTCTTTATGATTTTGTCTGAAGCCTTATGCTAATGACACCTGTTGATTGAGACTAACATATAGCTTTCATTGTTGATTGGGAGTCTGTGACTTTACCACTCTTCCCTGGAAAGAAATGTGAAGACAGACCTGTATCTTTATGATTTTGTCTGAAGCCTTATGCTAATGAGACCCTTGACATCATTGTTCATGATGTATCTGCTGGTGTTCCAAGCCAAAGGTCAACCGGCATGATTTACAGAACGGTGTGGTATGTCTACTGGAAAAGATGTCTTGGGATGATGGTTCCTACTATGTTTTGGGCCTCATTCAAGTTTTGATCTTGCTGAGTAGGTCCATTTATTGGGGTTTAGGAGATTAGGAGCCTGCTTTTGTTTGATATCTGTAGTTTATTATCTTTAATTTTATTGCGATTCTGTTCAAGGGTTTCCTAATGTCTTTCAAATTTAAGATTCTGCTGTCATTGTTTTGGCTCAAGGATGATGCTGTTCTGATATGATTCATGATACAACTTTCTCTTCTCATTTTATCAATCAAGCTTTAGGCTAGTCGATCTGCTTCACTAAATCATCACCTCATGATATTTATTGTATCCATTTAGGTAAATGTATTAACGCACACAGCCAAAGTGAATATCGATCCATTACAAAGCAAAATCATGAACAAATTGCAGAAGAAATATGAAGCTGAGGATTTGCAGGAGCTCTATGGTGGGGTGCATGCAGATACAACTAGAAAAAGAACAACAGAACAACCTGAGAAAAATGAAGAAATTATTGATTGTGAATATTCTGCAAAAGGAGACACGGTTGGTATTGATTCATTGTTTCTAGGAAGCCTAAATGAGAAAGAAGAGAAACACAGTGAGCAAGAAGATAGGAGGACCTTGCCATTATTAGACTCCATGGGTTTAGGAACTATGACTTCAGATAGAGGAGATTACATTCTGGAGGATCTTGCTCTTGAAAGTACAGTAATGGTGAATTGTGACAAGCAGTCTGTTGGAGATTTGAATACGGAGTTTCAGATTTGTGATCTTGAAAAGCATGAATCCAACTTGTCATTGCTAGAAAAAGATTGTGGGATCACACATGTATTGACTAAGAAACAGGCTGAGTTGAAAAGATGTTCACTACAGTTTGGTGGCTCTGTTGATGATAGCTTGTTGCATGAAAGTATTAATCTGGAAAAAACCCCATCAACTGGTCATGGAATTGGAAATTTTTTGGATATGAATGGTAAAGAAGGCAGATATTACCCCATGGATAATCAACCAGATACATGCGCCGGCTATACTGATGGGAGTTCATCCATTGTGCGAAACTACATGAATGGGGAGCTAAATATACAGGGAATGGAACAACCGGGATTCAAAGAATTCTCCTCTTTCATATGCAGGGATGTTGATGAGAGATATTTCTCTTTATCTGGTGAGATAAATGTAGATGCTGCCAAAGAATCCTGTTGTCGTCAACTTGGTGCTGAAAATGGAATAGCTAAAACAGATTCATTTAATCAAGAATATTCTCAACCTTCTAATGTTGCATTTAAAAGCGATCTCAACAATGAAGATGTTCTAGGCGTGATTTACTTAGGCAGTGAGCGGATTATGAACCAGAGTTGATGAAGTCAAACCTAGATGAGGGCTGAAGTTTCAATTATGCTGGCAACTGCGGGATATTTCAGGGAGAAATTTCTCCTTACCAGACCGAATGGATTTCAGCAACTGTCTGCTGAGAGTTGTGTTGTGCTGATCGACTTGATGTTCAGGATGAAATAGTCGAGAGAGACTCACCAAACAAGCAAAATCAGCCGTCTAATTTATTAGGTACAAGCATGCTTGTAAGTGGGAAAGATGGTTTGGCGGAAATGTTTTCAGGCAATTGCTGGGAGAGTGGTTCAGAGCCAGATACAAGCTGTTTAGCCAAAACCAGGGATGTTCCTGAAAAGGATCTATTCTTACCAGAGGAGAGGGATAAGGATCCAAACCATCCTGCTGCGGAAGAGTTTTGTTCTAGTCATGGATTTGATGCCAAAAGTTCACTAACAGAGAGAGGTCAGTTCAATCAAGAACATTTTCATCTTTCTAATGAAGAAGCAGAGATGAGGTTTGCTAGTGAAAAGAATAATTTGGAAGCAACCTTTACAGGAAATGGAGCCACCCGTTTAGAATCAATGAAGCTTGATTCTTCCAATGTTAAAGATTCCCTTCAAAGCAATAACCATTCAGATGTTGCATATGGAGGTGCTGTTTGGGACATTTTTCGTAGGCAGGATGTACCCAAGTTAATAGAGTTCTTGCGGAAGCATCAGAAAGAATTTCGCCATATCGATAATCTTCCTGTGGACTCGGTGTGTGTCTCAAAATTTCTGACTTCACGATCCTTAAAATGAAAGCTTCCTAACTTGATCTGCTATCTCAGGTTATACATCCCATTCATGACCAGACCCTCTATCTGACTGAGAGGCATAAGAAGCAACTAAAGGAGGAGTGCGGTAAGAAACTTTTTGTCGTCTCTTGTTCCATCTTTTGCTACCATTCCAAGCATGTGATGTGTGACTATGAACCAATTCTCAGGTGTTGAACCTTGGACATTTGAGCAATACCTTGGTGAGGCTGTGTTCATCCCTGCCGGATGCCCGCACCAAGTGAGAAATAGACAGGTGAGACTCCTATCTCTACTGTACCTCATAATAATTCTTCTAGTTAATGCTATGATGTTTTTTTTGTAGTCATGCATCAAAGTGGCCCTTGACTTTGTATCCCCTGACAATGTTCAAGAATGCATCGGGTTGACCGAGGAGTTCCGCCTGCTTCCAAAAGGCCATAGGGCTAAAGAAGATAAATTGGAGGTATAATTTTTTAGATCCCTATCTCACAATTGCATAGGAATCTAGCTTCTAACAGTGATGCAATTTATAACTGTTAATTCCCCTGAAAATTGTTTGTTATACTGAAAGCTTGAAACAGATCAACCTTTCAGCTAGTTATGCAATGATGAGAAAATTTTCATCTCAACCTTGACATATTACACCCTGGTATCTGAAGAACGAACTATCCATGGTGATTAGTGTTAAAGACATGATATTCATATTAAACCCAAATTCTACGAGGTTGAGCTTTTAGGAGAGTTGGTTATTTAATAATTAGGAACTATCCAATGCGTTTCAAATTGACAAGTGGAATGTCGTCAATTTCACCAAATTATGAAACATAATAATTAAGAACCTCTGATAAGCTTGGGTGATTGTTGTTAGTCTAGATATCTTTTGGCATATGAAAATTCTATATGTAATTGGATGACTATATACATCCCAGAAAAGTGGGAGTAGGCAGGTCTGAAAAATGGATGGTTATAGTTACAATGTTGAATTTGTTTGCTGTAGTGAAGATCATAAAGGGATATTTCTTACACTCTTAGAGGTTTCTATCTGTTTATAGGTAAAGAAGATGGCATTGTATGCTGTAAGTGTTGCTGTAAGTGAAGCGAAAAATCTGATCTCGAAGCATGAGTAAGATTAATTTTGTTATCTGCCTTTATCTCCTGCCAATGCTTTCATCATTCTTTACGCTTTCTTTTTTCCTGAATGCCCATGTGTTTTTTAAGTAGCCTTTAAGTGCTGTTTTTGATACTACTTATTTGTTGCGTATGAGTTAGTTTATGAATTTTCTATGAAAATTCAGCATTGTAGGCTACTTTGAGTCAGTCAGGTTTCCTCCACATGGTTTACCCATTTGATAGTTTTTTTCCATTGAGAAGACAGCGGGTACTAACTAGGTGGTTTGTTTAGGACAGGGATGAGAAAAATCGACTCAAGTTTGATCCTATTGTAAACAAATTTGTTATAACCGATTCTGACTCACACACCAAGTCACCCTTACCCTTAAGGGGAGGAGTCCAGGTGGTTTGGTTATATAAGCGGCTCACAAGGCCAAACTGTAACTCAGCGATGTGTGACCTAACATATAGTGTAAGGGGCCGTGGTGGGTAACTGTCATCTTCTTGGGTGTCAATACTGTGTTTTCACAAAATGTAAAGATGCACATTCATAATGATCTATTATTTTCTCTTATTAACTTGTAATACTTCTCAATCAACCTGGGCCGTGGTGGGTAAAACTGTCATCTTCTAAGTGTCAATACTGTGTTTCACAAAATGTAAAGATGCATATTCATAATGATCTATTATTGCCTCATTAACTTGTAATACTTCTCAATCAACCTGCAGTTCTTCTACTAATGGAGAGGAGCAGGAGCAGGAGCAGGAGCAGCACGAAGCGGAAGTATAAGGAGGGTGGAGGGTGGGTTCTCTCTATATGCATGCTGAAGCCTGAAGGCATCCCCCATCGCCTATCACCCCCCTTCCCTTCCCCATGTACATACAGTTTTAATTTGAACAGACAGGACAGCAGGGTAGGAGTAGGAGTCAGTTTTTATGGCATTTGTAGTGTTTGGTGAGTAGGAAAGACAGCTCAATGGCCAGCCCAGCCCTATTTCTATTTGGGAGTTTGTTATGAATTTTCTGAGGAGGAGAACTCTTCTGTGTTGTGGTTCTTTCCTACCTTTTGTTGGAATTCCAAGCCAAGCTAACTAATCAATCTTCCTTCTTTTCATTTCCTCTTTCTTATGAGATTTTGATCTTTTTGTTTTTTTACTCTTAAAAGTATTAAAATTAAGAAATAAAAAATATATTAGAAAAATCATGTTCTTTCTCCCCTGTTCATTTGTACAAATCTCATAATTTATGAATTTTTTTTTTATTAAAAATGAAATTTAAAATAATTTATTAACTTTACATCCATTTACCCAAACCCTATTGTTGAAAAAAATAGAGTTTTAGATTGAAATAATGCGTATGAAATAAAAAATTATTAAATTAGTTTACAGGTCAAACTATTAACCAAAGTAATGCTTAATGACGCTGTCTGTAACAGTGGCAATTTGATTGCCGAAAATGTTGTTGTGTCAACAAATGATTAGAAATTGGTTAAATCTGCGTTGGGAGTGATGACAATTGAACTCAATGCAAGATGGCAATTCAATTATTAAGTTATCTCACACTAGTCCACTATGGGGCCATCAACTTAGAATTTGACAGCCTCATCACTTTTTGTCTCACTATGGATGGATTTGAATGTTTATCTTTGTGGCTCGTTGAGGAATATGATAATGAATGTATGCTAACTTATTTATATATCCTTGTAGGTAAAGCATGGGGTAACACTTTTTGGGTTAAGTTAATTCTTTATTAATTTGAATAAATTAGAATAGATTTTGGAATGAGATGTTCTACAGATATTTATTTCGGTTTTCTTGTTATCTTACTATCATCAGGGATAAAGGTATATACTACTGAAGAGAAGGAGTTGATCATGGAACCAGCGTTGAAATATGGGCAGCAAATTGAATGTAATTTGTTGCTATTTAAAGCTTTTGGATTGAAAGCAAGCGCCTTTCGAGGTTATGACTTATTGTTTTTGCGAGAAGAAAGCGAGTTGAGTCCCAACATTTTCTTGAACCAAGATTTTGATCTTTGTCGATAATGAATGCTTGGTATTGAGTTTAGTAAAACATCTTAGGTGATGGATTTTCAAGTCTTCGTTCTGCCTCGTGTTACCAGCGACAATTGGAGCTATATGGCTAAATTGTTATTTTTTATTTGATACCATTCTTCTTTAAGCTATTTTTTATGAGCCCAACTTGTTCAATAATTTTATAAAGATATTGATTTTGTCATTTATTACAAGGATGAGAAAAAAATGGGTAGTTGATATTTATGTCATTTAACTTTTATATTTTCCAAATTTATCCTTAAAAAATTTCAATTTCATAAAATTGTAAGCATTTTCCAATTGATTAATGCTATAAAATTGGTTTGGTAGGCCCATTCGCATTATTTGGCTTGCAAATTTATTTTTTGATTGGTATATCTATTTTTTATTATTCATTTGATATCATTCTTCATACTTTGGTTGAATAAACTATATAAATTGTATTACATATTTTGAGTACTAAATATAATAAGTTGGGTATAATTTTATCAATTAAACTACTAGAAGTATTTGATGTAATATTAACTTATTAGACAGTAAAGCGCGACACGAAGATGATGAAGTCACGGAAAGCCCGGATGATGGATTATTTAATATTTATTTTAATTTGAGTAAGGTGATTGATAAGCCTCCACAATAATATTTCTAAAATCTTTAGAAATTTGATAAGCTAAATTTTGAATTTATAATTGATCGGGTTTAAAATAATAAACATGGCTGGCTCTGATCGAATGTCGGGTTTAAGAGGATTAAGGGCGGCCGGTACTAGTGCTCGGCCCTTGATGATATCCACAACGAGGCCAAAAAGCGTATTAATTCACCGCTTCAAAGATTGGTAATATAATCGACAAAATGTATTAAAGGAAAATACCCAATTTACTGATTAGGAAGAAGTAGGATATTTGCAATAATTTCGTAATTATCCGTAATGTCGGTTGCCCGATAAGGAAAGAAAATCCGCCGTACA
This sequence comes from Tetrastigma voinierianum, assembly GCA_016808115.1. NCBI lineage: Eukaryota > Viridiplantae > Streptophyta > Magnoliopsida > Vitales > Vitaceae > Tetrastigma > Tetrastigma voinierianum. Next base: position 238,275 of record JAEQBH010006210.1, read on the forward strand.
ATGGGAGAATATGTCTATCATCAACGAGGAAATGTATCGTTTGTATATTAAATAATGGAAAATTCTCATGATCGCCATTTATAAATGCAGGAGCCACCCCATCGGTGAAAGGTGCGTATAGAAAATTCATTTCTGGCAGTTGATCTTCTCCGCTGGAAAGAAGCGAAACTTAAGCGTCGGAGCGACAGAGCGTCGCCGTCCCTTTTTGTTTACTTTATTTTTTTGCGAGAGGAGCCCGACATCAGAGTTAAGCGGGCCGTAAATGGTCAACAAGCTCGACCCGGTTCGAGTTGAAAAAAGCATCGCATGATAATATTAATACCTTTTTCAACTATATAATTCGCAATTGTATTTGTTTGTTCAACTTATTCTTGTATTGCTTTTGTTAACATTTTTAGTAAAGTTGTATTTGTTCAACTTAAAGAGTTTGTTTTTTGAAAGATGATCAATTTATGCGTTCTTAAACAAAAGAAGACAAATATGTGTCTAGAAATGGTGTCATGGAGCATTGTCATTTGATTTGTTTTTATACATACCTAATAAGCATAGGCACCTCAATGAAACAGGATTGGGAAACTGACCCTGACGAGTGTGGCAATACAACGAGTTTAGGGATGTATACAACGAATTCTTGAGATCTATACAAAGCAACAAAAAAAAAAAAAAAAAGCACCATAAACTAAGATCTTTACAAAAACATAACTTTCAGATTATCAAAAGAATCATAGCAGGACAACTTACTAGCCCAGGAGCATTTAACCGATTATAGCTTAGTAATACAGCCCAAGATCGTATAAATATATTAAAACATTTATGCATAAAATTAATATATAAAAATATCAACATATATCAATGAGTCCCACAAGATGACGTCTTTATATTTCTCTTAGGACGGTGCCTAGAATACATAGTGTAAAACCCGAGAAAATTCTAATTTTATGAAAAATGGTAAAATGGTAATTTCGATCAAAATAAAAAAAAAAATTTAGATCTCGGATGTGAAACGGTTCTTTGTTGAAATCGTACCGTGAAATCCCAAGCTACTGTGTCGAATTCTGATGGATCCCGAGGCAGTTGAATTTCCGTTTTTTCAAGGCCTTAGGTGTCAGTGTCGGGTGTCGTATGACGGCTTGTGAGAGACATGTGATGTGACCAGTCGCCTACTATATGTACCCATGTGACACGTATTTGCATGATTAGTGAGAGGATGAAGAAGAATGACTTAGATTAAAGTATGTGTCGAATCAAGCCCAAAGGTGTAACACCTCGAAATATCTGCTTGATTTTTCGGACGTGTTTAGGGTATAATAAAAGTAAAAAGTATATTTATCCGAATAAAAATAAAATAAACAAGAACTTAGATTATCTGACAGTTAAAGTAACTTAATAATTTGCAATTCATGACCCGATGGTCATAATTTAATAAGTTTATATATGCCAAGTAGGATTTTGATAAAATTGAATTGAGAATAAAAATGAAAGTGAGGACCAAAGGGTAGCAAAGAAAGATATTAGAAATAAAATAAGGAAGAAAATTGGGGAAAGAGACAAGTGACTTGAAGGAAGAGGGATGAAGTTTCCTCGTAAGAAAGTGAAATAAAAAGAGGGATAAGATCGAATAAAGATAAGGCTAAAAATAAATATCTTATTTTTTTGGTCTTGGAAAAGAGAAGAAAAGGAAAGAAGAAAGAAGAGAAAAGAAAAGAAGAAAGAAGGAAAGAAAATGAAGATCACGGAGTAGGAAATTATGGAAATTTGAGTATGGAACTATGAATATTTGTATGGAAAAAATGGGTGTATGGAATTTGTGCATGGTTTAGTATGGATACATGTCTTGGGTTGTATGGGACTTGTTAAGTTCCGTATGGAAAAGTGTCGATTTTTGTATAATAGTATGGATTTGTGTAGTTTTGGTTTAGAAAGGTTAGATACATGGTTTGGAACCTTTTCTTGTGTACGGTTTGGGTTTGGAATCTCTCAAACTCATTTCTTGTTAGGGTTGTGTTTTGGGACAGGGCTAGTTGCAAGTTGAACTAAGAAAATTTCCCTATTTTTGATCATACTCAGTAGCCGGACCTTAGAACTGGTTTTTGGGTAATAAATAAAGGGAATTTGGTAGTGAGTCCTTCTGGTAAATTGTAGCCAAATCAATGAACTTGATGTTAGGCTTTTGAATTTCTCAATTCGGACCCACAGTAGACGAGTTATGGTGCACTCTGAACAGTCTAATGGGCTAGAGGTCAGCCCATGGAGGTCAGCAGACCTCATCGTGTAGAGGTCAGCAGACCTCATCGTGTAGAGGTCAGCAGACCTCATCGTGTAGAGGTCAGCAGACCTCATCCTGGAGAGGTCTGCAGACCTCATCCTGCAGAGGTCTGCAGACCTCATCCTGTAGAGGTCAGCATACCTCATCCTGCAGAGGTCAGCTCGACTGGGTTAACTACCTATGACCTCCAACTTCGGAAGATCATAACTCCTTCGTCCAAACTCCGTTTCGGGTGTTTTTGGACTCTATGGAAATCCCATTGGAGTCAGAATCCATTCATATTCTGAGGAGATCTTAGGTGTTAGGCGAGGTGTTGGCAGACTCAGAGGTCGGTCGGCTCAGTGAGTGTGACTACATGCATTATCAAACTTCGGAAGGTCATAACTCCATACGTGCGAGACTCCGTTTTGGGTGTTCTTAGGCTCTATGGAAGCCCATTGAGTCAAGAATCCGATGTATATGCATGAGGAGGATATTAGGTGTCAGACCGGGTGTTAGACCGAGCTTCGCGAGGTCGGGTCAGCTCAATTTGGATGTGATTACATGTGATCTCCAACTTCGGAAGGTCATAACTCCTTCGTCCGAACTCCGTTTCGGGTGTTCTTAGACTCTATGGAAAGCTCATTGAGTCTAGAATCTAACCATATGCTATTAAATGGAATTTGGTATCCACTTCTGAAAATATGATTGTTATAACAAGTGGACTAATTGCTTGGGTAAAGTCAATTAGAATACATGATAAGAAAGAGATAGATATGAACAAGAAATAGTAATAGACGTAGATTTGATATGGCAGAGGAGTATAGAAAGAAAGAATAAAATGATAATCTCAAGAACACGTATATTTATAGCGCCTAAGGCTGGATGTTGGGTAATGAAGACATATATGAATAGTGCTTTTGCCTCTGCTAGTGCTCGAGCACAATACGTGGCGAGCACGTATAAATGACGGTCTTTGGCACTCACACTGAGTGTTTCAACACTTCTATTACGTGGGCAGGCACGTCTATGTTCCGTATAGTACTGTACCGTCAGGTATATATTTAATGCAGAGTCTCACAGGTCATTCTTTATCTAGGTCGAGCAAGCGAATGTTTATACGTGTGTATCTAAATAAATGATAAAAAGGTAATTAGGTTGGACATAAAAAGATTTACCTAAGGGTATTAAAGAAAGAAGTCTAATTACGCACTCCTACGGGAGATAGGACAGTCTGATAAAGTACAAGTAAAACATACAAGTATAGAAATGTATAGGTATATGTCATAAGATATGATAGTCCAATAAAGTACGTGAAGATATAGATTGAGATATAAGATGTTACGAGGAATGAGTACATGTACGAATGATGAACATATATGAATATAAGAATGAGTAAATGCATGCATGATGATACAAATATAGGAATATATGTATTATAGAAATATGAGAGGCAGAAGTAATATGAGCTACGAGATATGAGAACGAATACAGTGAAAGTAATGATAGTATATATTACATAAGCAATCATGATAACAATAGTTATTCATGCTTATGAGATATGTACAGAAAATGTAATAAAATGGATTGTCTGCTTAGAACCTAGTAGAGGGATAGATAGGCATGCTATTAGGAAAAATAAGTCTGCGACGCCATAAGTTACTGTTATGATATCGGCGGATTTGGGTCGATGAGATAGATCAGTTTGGATCACGGTGGCCCCGAAGAAGGAGAGTCACCCGCGTTGGGCCCTTATGGATGGTCACTATGTATGCGGTGATGATGCCTTGGTGTATCATATTGCAGGAGCATAGGTCAACTGTCTCGTGCGGTGATGATACAGCCCGGTATATCACGGTACCTTGAATTTGCACGGTTATTCTATGTCCCGAGCTTCTAAGGTATTTGCGGGCGTGAAACGTAAAGCAGTGATTTTAATATGACATGTGAAAGATGTGATATGATGAGAATCCTTAACCTTTGTTATGTGATGATGGTTCCATAACATGAAGTTATACGATCCGACATGATATATGAAAATGTATAAGAATGTAAAATGATCTGAAAAGTTAATATGAAAGAGAAAGTAATATGAAAAGTATAACAGGAAAACAGTATATGAAAATAGTATATGAATAGTACATGAATCAGTACATGAATGCAATATATGAAATTAGTACATGAACACAGTACATGAATAGTACATGAAAATAGAACATAACAAATGATATAGTATATAAGCATGAAAGTAATATATGTATAGAATAAACATGCAAACATCTGATTATGTGATATGAATATATAATATAGACATACCTAATGAATAGATGGAACATGCTATGACCACATGATAGAAAGGCATAAGTCTTTAGAGCGAAGAGATAAGTAAAAAGAAGATGACCAAAGCCTGAGAATTACAAATTAAAGTATAGATGGGGAGATCTATACGAGCGAAAACATGTAACGGAAAAGATTGACATGCAATAGGAATGTAAAGATGATAAGTAATCAAAAGTTATATGAATATGTATAGATATATGAAATGCATATGTATAAGCTTATGACGGTCACCATTGGTGGTTGTCCGTGCTTATGTCCCACTAAAGCGTAAAGCTTAACACGGGTGTTGATAGTGTAGGTGCGAAGGACAAGGATAGAAGGACGGGAAAAGAAACGCCGTCAGTGAGCAAACCATTTCGGAAGATGGTGCTCCACGCCTTTGCTTCCATGATCTGATGTGTTGTATTAGACATGTATAAGTACAGTGTTTATGTAAGTAAGTAAGGATTTCGGTATATATTAATATAGATTTTGGGGACACCACTCCAGGTGGTAGTTATTTTGTAAATGTAAATGATTTTTGTTATTACAGAAGTGTTTGTATAACCACAGTAAGTTGGCTTTAGAAAGAGTAATTGATAGAGTCCCGATTAGATAGTCTCGTGCCCCGGACTCAATTCGGATCCGCCAATCGGGGTCGGATCGGGGATGGGGGCGTGACAAAAGGACACAATGTGAATTAAGTGATAAGATTAAAAATAAAGACAAAATAAGCCTTCTTCTTCTCCATTTACAAAAAACATGCAGTGAGGGTGAGAACCGGTTTTAGAGAGAGAAAGTGTGACTTCTCCTCTAGGAATTTCCAGCTAGATCATCGGTTCTCCTTGAATGAAGCTTGAAGTTGATCTACGCTCACGGTATGCGTGGGTGTGGAATTTTGTGGGTTCCGACAGCTCTAAGAGGTAGGGATTTTTCCTACTTGGTTTTATTCTTTGGCTACAGAGCCATTTTTAATGGATGAGGATTTGTTGAGGCACGGATGGCCCAGTATTTTGATCTCAAATATTTGAGCCAGGAGTGAAGAAAATCACATTGTGTGGCGGAGTGAAAACGGTCATCGGAGGCCTAGGGTTCCTCTTGTTCATGTGATTTGTGTGTGAATTTTTTGTGTTGTTGGGTGATTGAAATGAATTGCTTGAATTGTTATGGCAGTAATGAGATAATTTTGATGTTATTGCCGTGAATTGAATAACATGATGTATGTGAGTAATTTTTGTTAATATATGCATGTACAATATATTAGCATGAATTGTTTGGAAATGACATAATGCATTCCATATGCATCGGGGCACCCTAGAACGATAAGTGTGAGTGCATGACATGAAAGAAAATGGTTGTGAAAGGAATTTCAACGGAAGGATTTTTCGGATAATTGTGTTGGGAGATTGTCCAACAATTCACGTCGGAGGGGCCCATGAATTGTTTCGGGGAGTTATCCAACAAATTCGTCTCGAAGGGTTGCCCAATAGATTTTACCGAAATTCGGTAGTAAGTTTTAGAGAACAAAAACCTTTTGTTTTGAAAACTGTATTTTTCTCACATTCGGCTTAGGCATGTGTGAGGGAGTCGGTGAGGAGTCGAGACATGGGATTGGGCATGTAGACATTCAAAGTAGGATCATGATTTGGTGTAATTTAGTTGCCATTACATGTGCACTTAGGTGAGGAGTAACCCAAGTAGGAGATTGCATCACTCTTTGGGCATTGCTCCTACATCCAAAGGGATCATTATTTCGGGTATAGGGGTGTTCGGAAGGCGGTATGTGGAGACCGATTTTCAAAGAAAGTCGGATTATTGGCTGATATTATATTTGTAAAACATGTTAGAACTCTAAATTTTGATATATGTTTTGATAAGAGTGAAATAATATTAACTCTTGAACTATAGTAATATAATTGATGTATTTTTGTGGTATTGATCGTAGGTCAAGTAAGTAAATTTGCCGTACGTGGACTGAGTGTGGTTGTTGTACAATGTTGGGACAGGTTGTATTTCGGGTAGAGCTTCCCGTATAAAGAAGACTCTGCCTGATTTTCGTTAAGTCTTGAGTCTTGGAAAAAAGGACTCAATGGAGTGGTGTCGGGTTACCCGACATCCATGAATATTCCACGGGTTGACGTGTTGTCAACGGACCCCCGGGAAATGGGGCGTCACACATAGCCTGTTGGGTAATAGGGTC